>VDFB02372113.1:0-23017 GCA_007258455.2 Sequoia sempervirens | reverse complement strand
AATGCAAAGGCTCTCCTTGGAACTGGTACTTCATTTGGTCTTTACCCTCCTTTCCCCAAGGAGCCTTGCTTGCCTTTTTCCCTTTGTCTTTTTCTGCAGTTCCGCCCGAGGGTCCTACACCTGATTCCATATATCCTGCAAACAAGGGCATAATGAGCACAACTGATCACGAAAGCATGAACATTAGTTGAAATCCCATGGATGAAATCCAATTAGACAATATATCATTCATGAAATCAAAATTTTACTTCTGTATGTCATTAGTCATTTACTAGAGGGATTTTGGACAAATCGGGCTGGAAGGGCCGGACTTCCCTAGAAAAAATGTTGTTTTGAAGGGAAAACATGGTAGTGCAATCCGGGTGATCTTTCCTGACTTCATATTTTGATGGTTTAAAAGGTCAATGCAGGAGAAGGATAAATTTGAGCACGTGGGTCGAGATTGGTTTTCAAATTGAAGGTCATTTGGATCACTTTTGGGGCACCTAAAGATACAAGGTCAGAAAGTTGTCAGGGCTTCGATGTTTGGAACGACTAGAAGGAAATAGAATCCTGAGGTTAGAATTCTGAGATCCGGGACCCAAGAGGTCAATGGACAGCCAATGTAATTTTAAACTTCAAAGAATTCAGGTTTGAAGGGGCTGGAAACCGTCAGGGTTTCGCCCTTTACAATGACAGTCGTTGGGTGGAAATCTAGTGGGAGCAGTCTGGTGGACCGAACCCGGCATCGAGCTTGGCCGCTAGGTTTCCTCTTAAGTTTTTTTGGCTATCTGGACGGTGGGTCCTGGAGGTTGGGAAGATGGACCTGCTTTTCCCTTTTGAAGTGGCTGAGATGGGATGGAATCCTGGAGGTCAGGGTTCGACGTGGGCACAAACACCAAAGGTCGCTTTCTACTTGGTCTTTGCAGTGAATGGAGGGTCAAGACCCGGGAGGTGGAAAGACGTAGCTAGACGACCATTTGAAATGATGAAGTTGCCATAGAAATCCATGGATGGAACTCCACGGTCCGAGGTCTAAGGGCATATTTGGTCAGTTCATTTGAGATCAACTCTGAATGACAAAAAGCGAGGTGGGTCCCAAAGCTCGGGTGGACGGGGTCTCTCCACCGTTTGGGAATGGTGGAAGTCATGTGGACTCCCGGGGAAGGAGTCCCATGGGGGTGGGCCCAGGAAGCCAAAAATGGAGGTTGAACTTCAAGTTTTTAATTTTAAGCCTGACGGTGATGTGCCGATGGAGGTCCAAGGTCGCAGGCCCAATAGGGCATCAAGCCATTAGGTCAGATTTATTTGCTAAGTTTTGAGGCAATGGGAAGACCCAGGCCTGAAGGGCGTGAAGGCCCTGTGCGAAGAGCGGTAGCAGCATGGCCTAGTTTCAGATTTAATTTTGAGGATGTTTTGAAGGTTTTTCAAAAATTTGGACATATGGGTTTTTTAGGTGTCATATTGTTTCATCTAATTAAAGCATTTTAGACCATGTTTGTTAATTTTTTAAAGCGCAAAATCACAAAATACCTTACGGGAGAGTGAACGAAAAACCTACCTTGGAAGTCCGGTGAAAGAAGTTGCAAAATCCACTACGGATCGGTAAACGAGGGCAACGGGCACGCGGGTGGCAGGCGACGAAGGCACCGAGCTCCTCAAAATATCTCTTACTTCCTCTGGCTAACTCGACATATGAAAATGGTAGGTCGAGCTAGATATTTATACCCCAATTAGAATTTAATACGCCCATTTAATTCCTATATAGATGACAGGAGGGTTGGTGGGTTTAAATCCCAGACTACGGCGGGAGGTCTGGGGTCTGAGGGCCAGAAGGACACGGCCAAACAGCTGCTTCAAAGTTCATTTTGCAAATCACTGGCGAAAGAGAACCCAGGGTTCGAAGGACGGAACGTCGCCATTGTTTGGTCATTGAAAATGACGAAGATAACACATAGTTCCGGACATAGAAGTTCGGAGAGGTGGGACCAGTGAGCATAAAAGTAGTCCAATTTCAAGTGCAGCTTAAACGAGGAAAAAAATAGGGAGCTGGGTCCCAGGGTTTGGGAAGGAGAAAACCTTTCACCGTTCGGAATGGTGAACACCTAGCGGAAACCCAACAAGGGAAACCCGACAAGGCGGGTCCGGGAGGCCCCAAGGCTGCTGGCAGAAGCAAATTGCCAAGAAAACTTAGCAAGGCACTAGGACTTAGCAAAATTGGAGGGGATGAAACATGGTCATCTTAAAATGAGACTTTGGAAGCATGTTGACCATTTAGGACACTAAAATAGGGGCACGCAAAATGAGGTGATGAAAAAATGACCCAACAAGGCAAAGAAAAGAGAGGGTATTCATTCTGAACGGGGCGTGTGTGCTGAGGGCACAACAAATGGTGACTCTACTAGGGAACACTCCTGAGCATTCTAAGGATAAACGTTCATTCTGAACCCAGAATCTATGGTTTTGCTGACTAGGGGCAGATTTCCAAGAGTGAACTGGGAGAACAAGGTCCTTAGTTGGGTCAATCTACAGGACATCTCAAAAGTGTGTGTAGTGAATTTATTCCTTTCCACAGAAACTGTGACAAGTGGTTGCTACTCCACTCGAGCAAGCTACATAAACCTCCAACACCAAAAGTAACCTAGGAATTGCCCCACTATTGGTCAAGCGTCCATAGCCCCGATAGAGTTGCCGCTATGGACCCACGGATATTTCTCTACTGTCGATCGGGCATCCATAGCCCCAGTAGAGTTACCCGTACACCCATATGGTCACTTAATTTCAAAATTTTCTTCCTCTTCTTTGTCTTGATATTTCTTTCAATGTTCCCTTTTCTCACTTATCTTTTGCTCGACCGTGTAAGCACTGAAGCGTACAATGGGTTTGGGAACCACAGTGGTCACTAGAGCAAACTTAAGATTTTTCACTTACTACGATATCATAGTAGCCATTGTATAGTCCTTTAGAAATAATTAACATGCATTTTGTGCAAGACCTGAGATGTGTGTAAAAAGATCCAACCAAAGGTCGAGTTCTAAGGCGGAGTTCAAATGAGGAAACCTCTCCTAGGCAGCTTTTAGGGACCAATAGTTGAGAGTGAATGTTTAGCCAAAGGACATCAAGGACAGGAAACAAAGCAAACCATTTGTCGAACAAGCACGGCCACCGCAATGGGACGGAGGACACTCTTTTTGAACAAAACAGTTGGGGAACAAGCAAAACAGAGCGACGCGAAACAAAAAAATGCAAGCAAACCAAAAGGAAACCTAACCTAACCTATGTACAAATATTTACAAGGAAGAGCTCGACGGAACTTAGGCTTGGAAGTAATGCTTCAAGTGTTGCCCGCTCACTGGCAACGGGATGTCTTCACCAGTTAAGGTCTTTAGGCAGAAAGTGCTATCTCCCAAAATTTTAGCTATTTGAAAAGGGCCAAGCCAAAGCTTGTCGAATTGGTTGTATCCCCCTTTCTTTTCATGGGCCTTGTCCCAATACAGGACTAAATCTATAATTCTAAAGGCCTTGATTTTGGCTCGGCGATCGAACCATCTCTTAACAATGCCCTGATGTTTGGAAAAAATTTCTATTGCACAGTCTCGTACTTCTTTTAAATGCAAAAGCTCAGCTAACTGAGCTTCTCTACGATTCTCCCCTTCGTAAAAGTCATTGATAAATTGGAGAGTGCAAATCTTCAGGTGGATAGGAAATATGGGTTCTAAGTCGTAAACAACATGGAATGGGGAATCACCAAGGGCAGCCTTATAGTGAGTGCAGTCTGCCCAAAAGGAGAATTAGAGCTAGGTATGCCAGTCCTTGGGATTCCTATCGAGCAATTTCCTGATCACTGTGATCAGGTTCTTGTTTGTGGACTGAGCAAGGCCATTGCCTTAAGGGTAGTAATTAGATGAAAACTTATGAGCAATCCCGTAGTTGAAGGTCCAACTAAAAAATTTTAATGAAGCAAATGCAGGTCCATTATCACACACCAATGCATAAGGACAACCAAAGCGATTTAAAATGAAACTTTCCAAAAAAATTGTAACTACCTTATTGTGCATTTCCTACATGCAATTTCTTTTGTCCATCTAGTGCAGTAATCAGTAGTGGTAAGAATGTACCTGTGTCCCGCAGATGATGGAGGGCTTACCGGACCAATGAAATCGAGACCCCATTGCGCAAATGACCTCACCTCCAACACGGGTTGCAGTGGGACAGCAACATTCTTCTCCTTGGTGGTGGTGGTCTAACATGTGTGACATGAGCGAACATGACAATAAGCATCCTTGAAGACTGTTGGCCAATAATATCCCACTCTTAGTACTTGATGTGCATTGGAAGGTCTGAATCCACGACTAGTGCTAAATTTTTCATGAAACTCCTTCAAGACTCGATCTACTTCTTCCTTGCCAAGGCATCTCAAGTAAATGCCTTCATGATTTTTCTTGTATAAAATGGACCCCTGTAGCATGTAACTACTACTTTTCAGCCTAAGAGCATGTTTTTGGACTCCTTGTAAGTGAGGTGGACACCTATGGTTTAGCAAATAATAGACGATGTCCTCATACCATTCTCTCGGGGAAACATCCTCAAGCTGGTATTGCTGCACTGTAAGTTCAGGTCCTGCTTCTGCTGTAGTTTCAACAATTTTTTGGGTGAGTGCTTGTACTCTCACCAACCGCATTGGTTGGATTTCCATATCATACTCCTGGAGCAATGTGACCCACTTGGCTCTTCATTCGCCTAATTTATTCTGCATGAGCAATGTTTTCACTGTTGGGTTGGGGACAATGGCGAACACTTTATTGTGCAGGATATAATGTCTAAATTTATTCACTCCCCTAACGAGGGCATATGCTTGTTTTTCTACGTTGTGGTAGCATAATTCAACATCTTTCGAAGGAGCACTCATGAAGGCGATTGGGTGCTCATTTCCCTCTTCATCTTTCTGAGTCAGAATGTTGGCACAAGAATGCTCTGAAGTGAATGAGTAGATGTAGAACGGCTTCAGATAGTTTGGGTTGACTAGTATAGGTGCCTCAACAATGGCCCGTTTGATTTCTTCAAAAGCCTATTTGGCTTCGGGAGCCCACTCAACTTTGGCATCTTGTTTTAACATGACATTGAGCGGTTTAACAATCTCAGCAAAACCCATGATGAATTTCTTGACAAAGTTGATCTTTCTGAAGAAGGATTTTAATTCTTTCTTGCTGCTTGGTGGGGGAATCTTTAGCAAAGATTGGATGCATTCAGGGTCTATGGAGATTCCCTACTTTGAAATGACATGTCCAAGCAATCTACCCTCAATCACGCTAAAAATGCACTTTTTTGGGTTAAGGGAAACTCCAAACTCCCTACACCTCTGAAACACCTTGCATAAATCAGAGACATGATCACTCCACCTTTTAGAGAACACAGTTAAATTATCCATGTAGATGACTATGCACTTTCCAATCATATTTTTGAAGGCCATATCCATGGCATGCTAGAAAGTGGCACCGGCGTTGATGAGCTCGAAGAGCATTCTCTTGTAAGTAAAGGTCCCCCACTTAGTGGTGAATTTTGTCTTATGGCGGTCTTCGTACTGCACCATAACTTGATTATATCCAGAGTACCCATTGAAGAAGGACATCATTTGGGAGTCATTGACAATTGTATCACCTCATCTAATGAAGGTACTAGATAGTTGTCCTTCTCCTGCTCTATTCAAATTAGAAGTCTACACAAATTCTAATTTTCCCATTCTTTTTCCTAAGCGGACCAAGTTGGCTACCCATGTAGAATGCCTAACTGGAATATAATTCTTGATGAAATCAATTTGTACCTCTTTGTAAATGATGGTCTCCAATAAGGTGTTAATAGGATGCTATCATTGGCCGAATGGCCTCACTTAAATCTTGAGAGGGATGGTGTGTGTGATGATGGAGGTGTCATAGGTCTTTAGATCCTCATAGCTCCATGCCACCACGTCATGATACCTCCGCAAAGCATCAATGATTCCCTTCTATTCCTCGGGCATGCATACTTTGCCAATAATAACATTTTTGATCTCCTCTGCAGTCCCAAGGTTGTGAGCATCGCATTGGTTGCTTATGGCTTCCTTCATTGTTTGACGATCTTGGTCTCTAATCTGGTCCAACTCAAATATGCGTTCAAGCTGAACCATGCATTCAAGTTGAATCATGTTGGTTTTGAGGTTGATAACTCCTATATCCAATTTGGCTTCTTCCGGGTCAACCTAATCAATTATCTGAGTGGAAAAGACATCAGAACTCATGATGGATTCAAGGATGTGTTTATCGTCATTGAAGACCTAAAAATGAGTGACATTATCCAGGACTAACGGTTTGGATGTCAACTCGATCGTAAAATTCTTAATTCTGGACAAGGAGAGGGGTTGCAAAGTGTTGGCTGCCTGAGCCAATGCATCAACTATATGATTTTGAGCACAAGGGATTAGTTGTATATTGAATGCATCTAAACCTTCTAAGAGATCTCAAACCCTATGCTTATAGTTTGCAAGTCTTCTATCATGGCAGGAATACAATTTCCTAACTTGTTTGACTATGAGTTCTGAATCCCCAAAAACTTGTAGCATTTTGACATTTTTCTTTAAGGCCATAAGAAGACCATGGACTAACGCCTCGTATTCTGCTACATTATTGGTGCAATAAAATTGCAACCTATGGGCAGCAAGAAAGGTCTTACCTGTTGAGCTAATGAGTTCAAACCCTACACTAGCTCCTTGTTTTGATTTAGATCCATCAAATCAAAGCGTCCAAAAGCTGGAAAGCTCCTTGACTCCAGGCTCAACTAAGCTCTTATTTCCTTTTGGTTGGGTGGTTACCTTCGTGACCTTTCAAGATAGTTTCAGCTCAGCGTGTTTAATAGTTGGTGGATCTACTGGCACTTCTTTTGTTGTTTCCTTTTGAGGGATAACTGATTCTTTGATATGCTCTACCACTATTTGGCACAAGTAGCAATCAAACTCGGAGTGGGAAGCATTGTGAATTCTACACCAATTTGGAAGCAAGAGATCCTGGAAATCCATTCGGGCACCCAAACTAAGTTTTTCCTTTGCGCACTTTTCTATGAATTCCTGAAAACCATTGAGTAGTCCCAATTTGTTGTCTTCATCGTCTTTATCATCTGACTCTACTAGTATCCCTGCATCCTAAGGCATTTGAGTGAAGTTGGTTTGAGGGTTGCATTGCACCAAGAGTACTTCGGCAACACATTCTTCCTGGGGTTCGAATTCGCCCTGGCGGGCGAAGGGATAGTAATTTCCAAATTTTGTCTCAACAAACAGCACCTCGTTCATGTTTTTATACTCCGTGATCATGTACTTCATACGAGGCTCCCAGTCGATGCAGATCTGATTAGGTAGTCCCTTCCAAGGCAGCCACATATGCAAAAAATCCGTAGCGACATATTCGTTCAAGGCCTGGGTGAAGTCTCATCCCAAGATGATTCCATAAGCATCAGGAATATCTGCAACTTGGATGTCAAAGACCTGCTGCACCCTCGGGTCTGCAAAAATCTACATGGGGATTCGATTCATTTCTCCCAAAATATTTATCTTTGTTTTGTTCAATTGGGTCACCTTTTTCCTTGAAGGCATGGGGGTAATCCCAAAGGCTTTGCATATAGCTAGGGGCATGACATTGGATGATGCTCTAGAATCAATGAGGTAATTATGCAGATTCTTCCTGAATATCCGAATGGTGGTGAGGAAGGGTGGTGTTTCCAATTTTCCTTGAAAGAGACTCGTAGGCGTGTCTACCTGAGCTACTTGGACCTTATTCTTATCGCCAGTTTTATCCTTGGTTTGTCTAGATGGCTAATCCTTGGAAATATTCCTATTGTTCTGATCTGGATCCTTTTCTAGTTGTTTACCTGTAAACTAATTTGAGGGAACATCCTTCCTTTTCCCTGTGTTATTCTAGATCATGGGTTCCTGCCTAGGTTCTTCAAAGGTGACTTTTTAGCTGATGCCTCTTGTGTTGTTCTAGAGGATGGGGTCCCATTAAGTACCCTAAAGAAGAAATGCCTTACAGTAGGGACTTTGAGTAGTTTGAAGGAAAATAAACTATTTTTTACTTTCTTGAACTCTTCTGCTACATATTCACCCATTTTTTCACTCTCAAAGTCGAAGTCTCGACCTATGGCAGAGCTAGAATGTTGAACTTTCATTTGACTTGATTGGTTTAGGGATTGGCCTTGAGGCTAATTCTATGACTGATTTTGAGGCCTGTCCTTGTTGAGATATTGAGTGGGTACATGGGGAATCCCAGGGTTATTGTTGGCATTAGGGTCAAGCGGGGTAGTAAAATTGTTTGGTGGGGTAGAAGTTGTGAATGGTCCACCCACTTGTATTTTTCTGAGGAAGTAGGGAGTGGTTCTTTGGTGGAACATGTGGACTTCATCTACACACAATTCTTCCTCATCTACTAGACCATTATCTACTAAATCAAAAAGCTAATCCAAGGTTTGTTCGTTACTTACCTCTTGCACTTCTTCACTCTTAACGGGGGTGGGATCCACCTCGAGTTCATTGTGGTCGCTTCGTAGAAATGGGGCTTAGTTGACCATGAGACAGGAAGAGTCATAAGACTCAAATGGGATGATGTCTCCGCAACCAACACTATCAACAGCATTTTGGACCTCCACTTGGAAAATTTCAGCGGTTGTCTGGAATTCAGGACAATCCAACTCGAAGTGTCTATTGGTCTTGTGAATCCAGACCATCTCGACAAGGCCGCCTGCAAAGATACACTCACTAGTCGCTCGCTGCGTCGAACAAGAGTAGGGACACCCATTATTGGGCCCTATGTTCCACGTGGCGATTCTACCTCCAGAAGGTCCTCAGTCAATCAAATTTCGTCCTCTATCATAATTCTCAAGAGGTGCTCCCTTCCCAATTATCTCTAACATCCCTATTGTATCAACTATCCCGATGAGATTTTCATCGGGCCATTACTCGAAAGTCACAACCATTATTCTAATACTTTAAGTGTGTCTTCGCAGACATTTTATTTATCATCTTAGTTAGCTCGTCAAGTTTGTTCTTCTCAATGCTACTTGGTTGCGGTACTGGATTTTGGAGAAAGACAGGCGGGGCCACCGACTAATTCTGATGTGCTGGAGGAAATTCTAGTCCCGGAAAGTATAATGGCACTTGTGGTTGCTGAGAGAACATCTGTTGTTGTTGGGGAGCATGAGTATAGCTTTGCAGTTATTGAGGTTGCAAATAAAAAGGCACGGGAGGTGCATAATTCATTGGTTGTCCCAGGTACAAGACGATGGGCAGTTGAGGCACCTAGTTCATAAGAGGGGTCTGATGAGCGAATGCTTGATTAAGCCCTTGAACCTGCATTGGGTGAGTGACCGGTACCAAAGAAGGAAGTGGACTGAAGATGTTTTGTCCCAAGTCCGCGCTGGCAACAACAACCTCCGCATAAGCAGTCACTAGCGAGGTGAGCGGCGGACGCATCCTTTTTACCAATGCTAACGTGAGATTATCTAATGTTGCATAGTAGACAGGGAGGGCTACATCATCATTGTGTATGTATGGATATTGAAGCCTCATGAAGACATGATGGAAATGATCATTAAAGGATCCAATAGGTTCATTAACTTCCCTCCGAACGGACATAAACTATCGGTATAGCTCTAAAGGGCTGATTGGAATCTTGTACTTTTGTAGGAAAGCATTCTTCATGAGATCCCATGAGGTAATGGACCCCCTTGGAAAATTGATGTACCAGTAAAAGGAATCCTCGCATAATGAGTATGGAAAGAGGCAGCTTGCAACGTCTTTATGACCAATCTACATATCTGTAATTTTTGTTTCAAATATCTTGATGTGTTCTTTTGTCATCCTTTGCGGGTCGCGAGGATTGAATTTTGAATAGAAGCCCTCTGGATTCTTGGGCATGTCATGGTAAGCAGCAAAGTGCAACAGTGAAGGATTTTGTGCCAACCAAGCCATGATGGGAGGCAAAGGTGGTAACTATTGTTGTGGGACAACAATTTGGGACTGCACCTGCTATAAGACAGTGGCCTAGGACTACACTTGGGTTGCAGTTGTTTGGACTATGCCTTGAACTTGAAGGGTCGGGAGAGAGAACTGCCAAAACAGGTTGAAAAGGGCTATATATCAGGAGGATGGACAAGAGTCGAATGGAGGTAAGGTAGGCGTTAGAGAAGTAGTCTCCCTCCCTTTAGTTCATTTTCCTTGTGGGGAGTTAAACTTGAAACTATCCCTTGTTCAGTTTTGACCTTAGAAACTTCTGTATATTTTTGTGAGAATGACTGACCAATCCACCACAAGACCTCCTCTAGCACCGCTTTTGTTGATGGGTTTTTTTGCATTTTCAATATAGGCACATGAGGTGCACTATATATCTCTTGAAAGGAAATTCTAACAAGTAACTACGATGTGGCTGGCGAAGGTTGTTCACCCCGCAATACTTTCAGTTCAAATTGGAGTTGGGGACACGTATAAAATTTCAAGGTTCTCGACCTTGGCTCTCATCAAAAGCTACAAATAATCCACTATATTTCTCCACTTAGAAAGTGAGTACACCCAAATAGGAGGTCATGTAGAACTTGGAGGTCTTCTTACATTCATGAACTTTCATGGAAGTAGTTGTTTACGGCGCCTCCCACAGAATGAGGTTTTATGGTGACATATTCATCCCCACAGAAAGATCTCGTCATGAACATACCATCCATTCCTGAAAATTTGTAGTAATGGGGGAGGCCTATCACCCCGCTCAACATGTACGTTGCGTAGCTATGAAGTTGCTATGAAAGAGCTCTTGAGGAACCTTTGTAGCGCTGCCCCTTTTCTCTCTAAGCCAATATTGGTTTATTAGCTTCTTGCAACCCATTGAGTCCTCATCCCACATTGCTTTACACTTAGCTATAGTAGGCACCTCCATTTATTCAAAGGTGGGGATATGAAAAGTCTTCGTAATCGCCTCACCTAACATGTCAACAAGGATGTTTCCATCTCTGTCAACAATTCTTCGTGTATGTGGCTGATATTCTTTCCACCAGGCCATGACCAATTTGGGAGCTATGAGGGTTGGAGGGAAGCTTGTAGCTTTAGCAATTCCACTTTTCCTGATCAGTCTGGCATTGTCGTTCTTAGGGTGGATTTTGACCCTTTAAACTCTTCAATATCGATGTGACCGATATTGGTATCTATGAGTTCTTTCCAATCTGTGATAATCTTCGAATGCAAAGGCTCTCCCTGGAACTGGTACTTCATTTGGTCTTTATCCTCCTTTCCCCGAGGAGTCTTGCCTTCCTTTTTCCCTTTGTCTTTTTTTGCAGTCCCCCCTGAGGATCCTGCACCCGATTCCATATATCCTGCAAACTAGGGCGTAATGAGCACAACTGATCACGAAAGCATGAACATTAGTTGAAATCCCATGGACAAAATCCAATTAGAAAATATATCATGCATGAAATCAAACTTTTACTTCCAGATGTCATTAGTCATTTACTGGAGGGATTTTGGACAAACCAGGCTGGGAGGGCCAGACTTCCCTGGCAGAAATATTGTTTTGAAGGGAAAACAGGGTAGTGCAATCTGGGTGATCTTTCCTGACTTCAAATTTTGATGGTTTAAAAGGTCAATGTAGGAGACGGCTAAATTTAAGCACGTGGGTCGAGATTGGTTTTCAAATTGAAGGTCATTTGGATCACTTTTGGGGCACCCAAAGATACAAGGTCGGAAGGTTGTCAGCACTTCACTGTTTGGATCAACTAGAAGAAAATGGAATCCCGGGGTCAGAATTCTGAGATCCAGGACCCGGGAGGTCAAAGGACGGCCAATGTAATTTTAAACTTCAAAGAATTCGGGCTTGAAGGGGCGGGAAGCCGTCAAGGTTTCGTCCTTTAAACGTAGCCACAAGCAGAATCTAGTGGGAGCGAATTCGATGGCTCAACTCAGGATCGTAGTCGGGCTGGCCAGGGTCTCTTCTTGTTTCTTTTGATGCATCCAGATGGCAAGTCCCAAGAGGTTAGGAAGATGGACCGCTTCCTTTGAAGTAGTTGAGATGGGACAAAATCCCAAAGGTCAAGGTTTGCATGGGCACCTGGGATGTCAGCTCGCTTTCTACTGGCCTCACGACGAATGGAGGGCTCCAATCTTGAGGTATGAAATATGGCAAGATGCCTATTTGAAATGGCGGGTTGCTACAAAATCATGGAACGAAACTCCTCGCCTCCTGGGTCCGAGGCATGTTTGGTCAGTTCATTTGAGATCAACTTTGAATGACGAGGTGGGCCCTGGAGCTTGGGTGGATGGGGTCGCTCTGTCATTTGGGAACGGCAGAAGCCACATGAAGTCCTGGGGACAAAGTCTCGCGGGGGCAGGCTCGGGAAGCCAAAAATGGAGGCCAAACTTCAAGTTTTTAATTTTAAGCCTGACGGCGATGTGCCGACAGAGGTCTAGGATCGCAGGCCCGATAGGGCATCCTGTCGTTAGGTCAGATTTATTTACTAAGTTTTGCGGCAATGGGAAGACTCAGGCCTAGAGGGGGCAAAGGCCTTATGTGAAGAGCGGTGGTGGTGAGGCCCAGTTTTGGATTTAATTTTGAGAATGTTTTGAAGGTTTTTCGAAAATTTGGACATATGGGTTTTTTAGGTGTCATATTGTTTCATCTAATTAAAGCATTTTAGCCCATGTTTGTTCTTTTTTTTAATCGCAAAATCACAAAAAACCTTACGGGAGAGCGGACAACAAACCTACCTTGGAAGTCTGGTGAAAGAAGTTGCAAAATCTACTAAGGATCAGCAAACGAGGGCAACGGGCGCGAGGGCGGCAAGCGACGAAGGCACTAGGCTCCTCAAAATCTCTCTGACTTCCTTTGGCTAACTTGATATATGAAAATGACAGGTTGAGCCAGATATTTATACCCCAATTAGCATTTAATATGCCCATCTAATGCTTGTACGGATGACAAGAGGGTTGGTGGATTTAAATCCTGGACGGCAACGAGAGGTATAGGGTTCGAGGGCCGGAAGGGCGCGATCAGACGGCCTCTTCAAAGTTCATTTTGCAAATCACTAGCGAAATGGAAACCTATCTAGAGGCCTGTACGTCGCCGCAGCCATTGGCCAAATGGCAAAGCCAACATGAAGTTCCAAACATGTAAGTCGAGAGGCGCCCGGCAGCACCAATTTCAAGCGCAAGTTAAATGAGCCAGAAAATAGGGAGCCAGGTCTCGGGGTTCAAGAAGGTAAAAGCCTTCAGCCGTTTAGAACGGCGAACACCCGGCAAGGGAAACCCAGTGAGGCGGGCCCGAGAGACCCCAAGGCTGCTAGAAAAAGTAAACTTCCAAGAAAACTTAGCAAGGCACCAAGACTTAGCAAAATTGGAGGGGATGAAACATGGTCATCTTAAGATGAGACTTTGGAAGCACGTTGACCATCTAGGATACTAAAATGGGGGCACGCAAAATGAAGCGACAACAAAACAACCCGGCAAGGCGAAAAAAAGAGAGGGTCCCCGTTTCGAATAGGGCGTGTGTGTTGAGGGAACAACAGTAGGCGATCTCTCAAATGGGTTTCCCACATGAATCTTTGTCTTGTGTAATCATGTGGATGCATTTTATTCCATATACTTCTATATATAAATTGATTTTGCAAGTATTATTGATTGTTTATCTAAGTATATAATCTTAATATTTTTTGTCATAATCTATTCGTCATCTACAACAAGGGTCAAAATCCCCAACACATAAGACATCCTAATCCCATCCATCCCAATTTTATTTTTCTCCCTATTTTTCCTCTCTTGTCCTCCCCTAGCCTCATTGTATTTTTAGGATCTTTTAGCTCACATTTACTTAAAAATTAAAAAGATAAAATACCAATCATTTTAGTAGTCCTTATTAGTATCACATTAGTTTTTTTAGTTGGTTTCTTCTTTTTTCTTTTGTCTTTTACCCTTCATTGTTGTGGAACTTTAGAAACCTAGTGTTAGTATAGCTTTAATAACTTTAAATATTTTACCATTTTTATGCCAAATCAATTGTGTCACCTTCCTACCTCAACTACCTATCTATCCATGCCACATTGGTTGGTTTATGTTGTTACCATTTGACCACTTTTTGTCATCTCCTAAGTAGCACCTAGATAGCATTTTTTCACATTACATCATAACTTTTAATATCATTTATTCTTTGAACTAACATATTTTTTGAACATAGGAATTGCATTTATTAATGTTATATTAGTATTTTCATGTCATATGGATTTGTCATATGGATTTGTGTTAAATTATCACAAGGGGGATAGCCAAGAGATCTTCACCTTTGACCCTTTATTTTGTAGGCATTTCTTATTGCATTGTGGCACTTACAAGTCATTTTGTGAAGAGCCAATGAAGAACCAAACTTTTTAATATCTCAAAAAAGTGATTGAAAGACAAAGAATTAGATCCCTATAAAATTTTGAAACATTTTCTATAGAAAATACCTTCCCTCCATCCTAAGCCCTACCTTAGGCATAAGGAAAAACTTCTCACTAGTATGGGACTCGCCTTGGGTACAAGATAGAACTTTTCCCTATCTTGCACACAAGGAAAGACTAATCCTCAATCTCAGGCTCCTACCTTGGGCACACAAACTCCTTGCAATGGTATCCTTGTATCACAATTGTGTGAAATTTTGTATATAATCTTACATAACCTCCTAATTCTAATCGCATTAGTCACTAGACAAGATTCTATTTGTATTTTTCTTAGTTTGTATTTTCCTTTCCTATAGTGTATTTCTACTAATTTGACACTTATTTTTAACTTTTACTCCATGCTTTGTGCATTGTCATGATAGGTTCCCATACTAAGAAATGATTAGTATTAGGACCTAAAAGACTTATCCCCAATCATCGGCCCCACATTGGGTGGATCCCTTTCTTGCAACCAAGTCCAAAGATCCAAATTTCATGAAATTTATTTTTCAACCTCCTCATATAGTTTTTCATCCCAAGCCCAACAAGTATTAGTCCAAAAAGGTGTTTGTATTCCAAATCATTTGTTATTTTGGTATTTTAGATTAGCATGCACATTTTCCTATTTATACCACACTTGCATTAGTGTTTGGTTCATAGATAATACTCAGCTCTTATTTATTGGGTTTTAAATTGAAAAAAATAAATCAAAGAATAAACATGATAAAACCCATTTAAACAACATTAAAATTAAAAAATAACTAGACCATTTTTTGGTTCTCTTAAAGTTGTTGTTGACCAAGTCAAGGCTTATGTGAGAGGATATTTCAAATATGTATCTAGTAGTGTGATGAAAATGTTTACATTCTATGAATATTTAATATAAAATATTAAAACATGATCTTATTCTTAGTTCCATGAAACTAGTTGAGATGGGGGTAGTAACAAATGTCAAGGACTAAAGATCCACTTGGTCACATCAGTGCAATTTTCTAGTATGGCTTCAATATGAGGTTGTCACCATATTAGGAAACTTAAAAGATATTTTTTAATAAAATAAGGCAACAAACAACCTCCTAGGTGTCATTCCTCTCTCACACTTTTGCTAATGAGAATGGAGTTTAGGTTGGCAATGACAAAGAGTATGGTGAGTTTTAGAGGCTAGTGATCAAACACACTTAGGAGAGCTAAACAAGATGAAAAAATAGACAAGTTGTCTACCCTTGGCTTAAATATTCAATATGGTGAAGAGGAGGTGACCAAGATCAGTACACTATTTACACATACTAGTCTCAACTTAGAGATGCAAATTATTCAATTGGATTTAGTGTCGTCACCTGACAAATCACACGTCTAGGACTTCATCAATAAATGGTAGTGGTTACATGTACTATTATTGTTATTATTGTTATTTTTATGTCAAGATCATCTAAGGACCTATTCAAAAGTATCTATTATTAGCTACCATTTTTTTTAAATAATCTACATTTTAATTTCTTCTATTTTTTAGGAATCCATTTTGAGAAGAGCGTCTAGATCACATATTCTAGGATATGTTATTCTTAGGTGACCTTCTAGAAGGTCTATTTTTATTATAGGTATCCTAGTAAAAATCTATTTAAATATTTATTGATTTAGGTATAAATTTATGGACCAAATTGTACTTTAAGCTTTTTTTGTGTGCAACCAACCTATTTTTGGTTTAGAGAACTACAATGCATGCGACACCCCTCCAATTTGTTATGTTTTCTTTGACTACTTAGATACTTTGTTAGACCATATTTTATGTTATTGTTATTCAATTGCTATTAGTGGAGCAATGGTAGACTATATGGATGTGATGATACATTATATGCATGATGATTATGTTTGGCATGCTTTATGTTTGCATAGATGCTTAGTTGAAATGACATTGCTATACATGCTTATTGTAGTTTAATGGATAATTTATCTCGTCAGTTGATGTGATATTGTATTGGTGAAGGGAACAGTATTGCATCACTTGCTTGCAAGTTCCCTATGATTTTTGTGATTCTCCCTTCATGGTGTGTATGAATTATTATCTGGATACATGTACGACATTTGCTTTGTTTGTAGGTTTGCAGGTATAGGACAACAGCTTCACCTGGCTTCACAGGTCTGAGTGTGTCCACTACTCAATAGTAATGTTGATTGGGAGATAGTAACGGGTTAGCCTTGTCAAACCACAAACCCAGTCACAGTGTGTCGTTAGTTTGTGGTTGGTTTGTCGTAGTGTCATGCCATCTTTGTTTGTTTGGTAAATTATTATCTTGTGAGATTGTATGTGAAAATTAATGTTTAAGTGTTTTAAATGTTAATTTATGTATTTTAGATTAAAGTTGTTATTTAATTTAATTTATTTTATTTTATTCATTTGGTAAGGTAATTTAATCTTTTGATTAAATTTATCTTATTAAGAGGATAAATTAATTAATTAAATTAAGCTTGTTGATTAAATAAATTAAATACTTAAAGTTGTTTTGTTAAAGTGCATAGTTTAAATTATTTAAATTTGATTTGGAAATTAAATTGAGATTTAAATTATTTAAATGCAAAATGAGTTTTACTGCATAATGAAAATATCTTTGATTTAGAAGATATTTTGTGTGACAAGTGATAGTTAATTTTATGAAGGAATATGATTTGGGATTATTTCACGGAAAGAATATTGGGATTAATTAGAAGAGGTAAAGTTTTTTTTTCACGAGAATGGTTATAGGGTTCTTGTGTGAAGTTTTTATGTTTAAAAAAAATTGGAAAGTTTACAGGGAAGTTCTTGGCTGGATTTATTTTGCACATCTTCTGGAAGAGGAGATCTTTGGGAAAAGCTTGGAAATTGAAATAGGAAGGCTCGGCTTCAAACTTCATCAATTTGAGCTTGAGGATCCAGGTTCCTTATTTTAATTGTTTATTTAAATTGTGTTTTTAAAAGATTGCTTCTACATTTCTGTAAAAGTTGTTTTAGTTTTGTGAAATTGAAAGGTTAGAGGATTTATTTATTTGGTAGAGGTTTTGTTGCAAATTTTGAAATATTGTCTATAAACAAAATAAAAACCTCTGTAGAAAATTGAGAGATCCTTAGATCCTTTGTAGGAAAATGAATTTAAAACAATAGAAATTCAAATGAGAAAACAACAGAAGATTGTGCAAACCTCTGTAGAATAGAAATTGAAAACTCTGTTAAAATTGTGAAAATCTTGAGCCTTTGTAAAAAGATTGTGAATATCTGAACCTCTCGTAATTAGTCAATTTCTCCTGTAGATTTTTTTTTTAAAAGAAAAATTACCTTTCAGCAATTGAATTTTAAATATTCATATATAAATTTATATATACATATATAACTTAAGAGGAAATATGCAGTAGTAGGATTATAATAATGATTGACACTGATACACACCTTCCCTATGGGAGGGTTGCGTGGGCAACCTTTCCCTACCATAGCCGTGGCATTTGTTGCGGAAAGTTTCATATTAAAGTTTATTTTATTTTTTTATTTTTATATAATTTATATATATAATAAATATATTATATATTTATAAAATATATTATATATTATATGTATATTTTATATAAATGAATATATTATTTGTATATAAATGTGATTAGCATTTTTTAGTTAATGTTATTTATATTTACTTATTAAATAATATGTTTATTTATATATATAATAATATATTTATTTAAATGTATTTATTTAAATTGATGGTTGATTATTAAGGATGTTTTATATTTTAAATGGTGCATGCAAATGTATAATTTGATATTTAAATATAAAATGGTTTAAAGGGAAGATAGATTTTATTTGTGTGCAATTGAGAATTGGAATTAAACAAATAGGTTTAAATGCCTTATTGTCTTTGAGTGAAATTGAATAAGTTGGTTCATTTCATGCAATGTATTATTGAAATGGAGATTGGATTTAAGAAATCCTAATATTAGATTTTTCTTTTGTCTAATTGTTTAAAAGTTATGTTTCTCTCTTTCTCGTTGATGTGCAAACTGAGTTAATTGTTATGTAAGACTTCCAGATATATTTTCTTGAGATGGTATTGTATCTTTTATGGATAGTCATTGTTTAACTTGGGTAGTGCACGGGATATGTTTCAGTGGGACCTGGTTATGTGAACAAGTTGTGTTGTTTATTGTAATTGAGTTGGTATTTTTAATTTGGTTATGTGCACCTTGTTCACCCAATGTTGTGGAATTAGTTCCTTAATTTATTGTGTTGTCGATAGGGGAGTGGCTTTCAACGGGGGTCGGGACATAAAGTGGTCCTAGGACAACTCGTGAGTCAGTTTAATCAATGGAAATTAAATAACCTATATTAGGGGAAAGGGTAGTTAATACATTTAACTTGATAATTAGTCTCGCTCATTGGCTCAAGGGCTTGTATTAGACTTGAGATGAGTCAGGAATGCCTAGAATGGAAAGATCGTTATCTTGTCTTCTCGAAAGATAATCGATTCCACACTGGTGTGCATGTGGGGCCGGAGTTCGTGAGAGGTTACCAGGATAACCCAAGATGGGGGTTGGGACCTAGGAAGATCTCCTTAGGATAACAAATGCAACCTTTGTGATGACACTTCTCCTATGACAACAGTTGGTTTGTATTGTACAAGTGGTTGTTCTTGATTCAATGATTCTGGAAGCAATGTAACCTTATGTTTGTATTTACTGGTATAGTGTTGTTTTGTACATTGCATGTGTCTAGAGGTAGTAGGTTTGTCTTGGTTACCTTTTACTATCTCCTAGCATGGGGGTTGGTCCTACGGGTACCACATGGTTGGGTGGCATGCACCTTACACTATTGGGCTTTCTCTTCATGTTCGTGATGGCGGGATCTTCTAATTCGAGGAGCTCATGTGTTTCGATGGATTTGTACTTCTCTTATATTCATTGTAACAGTGGGACACTATATATTTGTATTCCTTATTTGTAATCAAGGAGGATTCATTGTGTTGTAATTGTAACATTATGTATGCTCTATTCATCGTTGGATTAAATTGTATATATCATTTTAATTGGTATTGTATTTGTGGAAATATGTTCATTACATTTCCATGTTTAATTTATTATGAAATTGGTTAATGCTTTGATGTATGTTGTTATCATGAGTTAATTTCATATGCCATGATTTAGAATAATTTTGTAAGTTTTGAAATTCACTTGTAGACGCGTTGTGTGGCCTAGAGGATGTATGTGGTTATAATAGATTACTTTACTTATTATTGTTATTCTTTTTAAGAAAAAAAATTAGTTGCGCTTCCGCAGTGTTGCATCGTCCTCTAGGTTGCGGGACGGGATTTTACAATGCACTTTTTACTTATTTTGAATAAATCACATGCAAAATCTTGTAAAAAATTATTTATAAGTGTTATTTGTACTTAGATTTTCAAGAGCAATGATGTTGGAGCATTCAAGTTCACAAGCAATCTTACATCACCCAAAACAAACTAAGGTAGGTTGTGTTAAATTTTGGTCTTTTGTGAGTGGTTTTGGGGTGATGGCATGTTTAATGGAATTGAAGGTTAATGAATTATTTTATATCTCTCATTATTTCTATGTAAGTTCCCAATTATTGCACAACTTGTTAAATGAGTTTCCAATTGTTGCACAATTATTTTCTAAATTATTGCATGGTTATTTTAGTTGTATAATTATCAAGGTTATATTTTTATTTTTATTTATATCAAATATTTGGCATGTGAAGTACTCGAGTTGTTTTTCTAAAAATAAAGTAGATTAATATAGATATTTTTTGCAAAAATGATGTGGTAAGTTTCATTTGGAACTAAATAGAAATAAATGGGATTTTAGTTCTCAATCAAATCTCATGTGAAATGATTCATTATAAAGACATCTTTACATGGAAGAAAAATAGATAAAGTGTAATGATTGAGGATTATTTCTTTAATCATCATCTAAAGATATTTACAATAAAAAAAGTGAAGCAAAAATAGTTGTAAGGAACAAAAGGGTAGATGTAGAGATGTGGATGGGTCATTTTTTAAAATTCAAAATTATGTCCTAGGACATTGGAGAAGAATAGGATTGAAGAATGAAAAGAAATAAAGAAAAATAGAGGAGAGAAAAACTATCTAAGAGAGAGAGAAAGACATTTTGGAGAGAGTAGAAGGGAAAAACTAAAGAGATCATTGTGTGGATAAAATTTAGATATTCCTCTATTTTGGGTGTAAAAATTGTGCTAGTACCATTTTCTATGTAAATTGTATTTCAATAAATTTATAGCATGTTTGTAATCCATTTGTTTGTTTATTTTCTAGTTAATATAAACAGTATTATTGTTATTTTTCCCTATGTTGTGTGAGTTTGTCCAAAAATGATGAGGCTTCTATGTTAAAAGTGATTTTTCAATTGACCCCTACTGAAACAACAATAAGTGGTACCAAAGTAAGTTAATCTCACTAGATTGTCATAAAGAGGCTCTAGACATTTGTAGGCGTGTGTGAGAAGTATTACAACTATAGAGATATTAAGGAAAATACACGGTACATAGTTGAAGACCAAGAGTGCCAAGGGTTGTGGGTATAATAGATATGTCAAGAGGAACCACAACTAAGTTAGATGCAATGGAGGTAGCAAAAAGATCAAGATTACATGTCGAAGATGTTAGTGAAGATGAAGGAGAAGAAAAAGGTCAAGAATTAGAGGTAGAGGAGATAATGGATAAACCAAAAGGGATATTTTAAAGAGTTATATCCAAGATGAGCTCTAAATTGAGACTAGATACTACTTGCTACAGTGGAATTTTAAGCCTAAAAGAGCTTATAGATTGGATTTCAAAGATGGAAAATAATTTGATTACAAATCAATGGAGGATCCAAAGAAATAATTTTGTAAAATAAAGTTAAAAGGCTAATGCATCCCTATGGTGGGGTCATGTTCAAATAGAAAGACAATTGAGTAATAAAGAAAATTAAAACTTAGGATTTGATAGTTGTAAAACTATATGCCTAATGTAATACCCCTTTGTTTTGCTTTCTGGCTGGACAGTGTGTCCTTGTTTGCTTTGATGTGCTTTTTGGTTATTGAGATACTTTATCATGTGTGTGTTATTTGATCGCTAATTATAGAGCGATAGTTTATTTGTGTGATGTGATGTATCTTATCTGATGCTTTATTTGACATGTTTTAATTGGTGTAATGATGATTAGTTATTGTAACATGTTATTACATGAGATATTTGTTTATGATGAAACTGTCAGTCTATGATGAGTGTATTGGTGAAGGGGACGGGATCACACCACTCGCTTGCGAGCGCCCTACGATTCCAAGATTTCTTCTTCATGGTGTGTTTTATTATGTTATATATATGCATGTTCGATATACTCTTTGTTCGCAGGTTTACAAGTACAAGACATTGACTCCACCTAGTTCCATAGGTTTGAGCGTGTCCATTGCCAATGGCAACTGATTGGGAGATAGTAGCTAGGTTTTCCATGTCAAGCCATCACCCTGGTCATAGTGTGTCGTCGGGTTTTAGTCAGGTTAAGTAGTTTTAATGTTGTTCGTCTTTCCTAGATTTTATTTAATTGCAAGTTGGAAAAGGTAAATAAATGGCTTTATGTATTTAAGTTGTTTATTAAATAAATCTAGTTATAATGTTAGAAATGTTATTTAATTTATTAATTAATTTAATTTAATTAATAAAATAATCTAATCTTGGATTAGATTTATTTTATTGATTAATTAAATTAATTGTGTTGAATTGATTAATTAAATTTAGTTGTGGAGTAAATAAATTAATCTATTAAATCCATTAAGTGAATAGTTTAATTGTATTTGAAAAGTGCATAAAGTGTGATTTAAATCTATTTTGAAATTTAAATTTGGTTTTAAAGTATTAAAATGCAAACATCTTGTAAATGCATGAATTAAAAGAATTAAATTTATTTGAAAAGGAATTTTGTTTTAAATTATTAAAAGTAAGATATTTTGTAAATGCATGAAAATATCTAAAGTGTTGAAAGATTTTTATTTTTTTTAAAAGAAAAAGAATAAAATATCTGGGATATTATTTTGGGGGAAAGTTGACTAAATTTGGGGGAAAAAATGAAAGGATTGGGGATTATTCATGCTTGGAGAAAGAAATTTGTTGTGAAGAGGAAAGAGGGTTTTCTTGTTTTGGGAATGCATTTTGGAATTGGAGTGAAGATTTGGAAAGATTTTGGCAAATTGGAAATTGCAGCTCAACTCTAGTCTTATTCTTCAAGCAACAAACAGGTTCTTTCTTGTTTTGTTTATTGTTTTTAAAATCTGGTTCTTTCCAAATTGAAAACTTGTTTGGAAACAAATTTTAAAAAACCCTGTTGAATCATGGAAGAAATTTAGATTTTTGTAGAAAAACAAAAACTTGCAACATAAATTTTCAATTTTAACAATAGAAAAATAGAAAGAAAACAAAATGAAATTAGAAAACCTCTATTTGGGAGTAAAAATGTTCCTTATCAAATTAGAAATTAAAATCAGAAAACTATGTTTGAAAATTAGTTTTATTGAAAAAATTTCTATAGAAAATTGGTTCAATTTG
>VDFB02372112.1:0-23188 GCA_007258455.2 Sequoia sempervirens | reverse complement strand
AGAACACTGTATTTGACAGGCCATGCACCACATTTGCTAGTTGCTAAAATTTTCAGGAAATTTTGGAGCAGTCCTATTTCTAATCAAATTCTGACTATAATCTATTCATCAGACCATAGACTTTCCAAACTCAATTCGGTCATTTCATCCCATTCATTTATCTTTCCATTACATTAGTTACATACATCATAGGTTAAAATTTAGGTCTTATTAGATTGCATACATTTTTTTAGACCTTAGATTTGGAAATTTATCAAACTTTAGATTATACCATAGTTAGAAATTCATATTATCTTGACCTTATATTTTAATCAATCAATTCCTTGTCCTCTAGGTTGGTTCTTTAAACTCACAAGTCTAGTTTGAGGCCACCTTGTCATTTTTCATCATTTTAGTCTTTGTCCCTCTTAAGGTCTTGATAATCAAATTAGTCACTTTTACTATCTTAATTTGGTTGATAGTCTCTTCTTAGGTTCACCAAAAGTGATTAGTCTTCATGTTATTAAGTCATATTACACCCCTTCATCACAACATTACACTTTCATACTTTAGTCATAGACTTACCATAGATTTTGATCATTGTGACATTATGCCATCTACATTTCGACTATTGTCACTTTGTATCTTTAATCCTAGTACACCATCATTTAGCATCCTTATATCTTGAAAATACCAAAAATATAAGTTGCATACCCTATTCCTACTCCCACCTTTGCATTGTCATTTTTTAGGCTTCATATCCATTCATCCCATTGGCATGTCTTTTATGATCTAAACAATATTACAAAGGAAATGAGAAGAAATGGACTTCATCCTAGAAGATGACTTTTACAACTATACTAGCAACATGAATTTTGGATCCTCTTCCAATGAATCACCTAGGCCACAATCATCATCCTAATATCCTTATAAAAAATTCATGACCAATGACAACAAAAGATGTATAATTGAGGATGAAATATAGGTATCCACTCAAGACCCTGAAGTAGCACAATTTGTTGATGAGATAGTATTACTAGACCCACAAAGATTCCTAGAAAAAATATTGCATAGTGGAGCTAAAATTTCCCATGGATTTGATGTTAACACACTTCAAGCAACACCAATACCAAACAATGAAACTACATAAATCCAAGTACATGATGCTTCCACTCCTAAACACACTATCCCACAAGTTAATGCTACTATGCCATTAGGAGGATCAACAAAAGACTCTACAACAATACATACGACACAAAGTTCACAAACCTTTGGCACTACATTTAATCCACTTGGATCATCATCATCTAATGACATGGGTACATCATCATCCAATTCCTTTCTCAATAGGGAGAAATTGTAGACACTAAAAAGTTTCCTTAAAACCCTCCATGTCAGAAACAATCCTCTCTCAGAGGATGTTCTCTACCTCTCCCATATCCTCCTCCTCATCCCACCTCTCCTCCTTTGGATGTTCCACCTCCATCGCAACCACCTCCACTGCCACATCATTTTTCCCTACATTTATAGCCGGTGCCTCTCCATGTTTCTCTCCCTCCTCAACAATCATCGCCTCCTCCTACCAAACCTCCCCTTGTCTCTCCTCTTCTCCATCCTCTCTGATAGGAGAGAGTGATTTGTACCATCTCCCTACCTTGTGTCTCTATCCTCAGCCTCCACCTCTCTTATCCCCACCATCATCACCCCTCCTGCCTCCCCATCCTCTGTCTCCTCTTCTCTCTCGATCTCCTCATCACCCATCTATTCTCACCATCCTGGGTTAGGGTATGTTCCTCCTACTATCACCTCTACTAAGTCATATTTCCAAGTCAATAAGGATGTGCAAGTTTCCTTTGAAGTTAGTAGTACCAAAAAGGATAGTCCCAAAGACAACATTGTTGACATCATCACTCCCATTCATCCACCAAAAATTCTAGTCACTCCATCCATTCCACTCACATCCATCCATATCATATACATGGATCAACAAGACTTATTTCAAAGAAAAGGAAAGGGAAAAGAAAAAGAATCAAAAATAAAAATGCCTTCTTTAAAAGGAGATCAAGAATCAAAAGACATGATGACAAGAAAAGAAAATCAAGAAGACTCCTCTAGCCATAGCAAAAAGCTATTCTAGACCAATAAAAAATACAAGTCAAGAATGAGCAAGAATGTTAATACACATCCTCTATCCAACATAAAAAGCTATTGGATGAATTTAAAGTAAAAATCACAAGTAAAAATAAAAAATAAATGGTCTCCAAGAATGCTCCTCCATTAAAAATCACTCAGGGCATCTCTCAAAATTTATAGTCAAACAAAGAACTTGTTGATCCAACGTCACCATCACTTTCACTCATTCTATATACTCCATTCAATCTGTCCTCCATCGACGATGTCTTTCAATGTACCTTTGACGATGACCCCTTCACATACTCTAGCTCATCGATGACCCAAACTCCTTTTCGTTTGAAGCCTGGTGGCCCACATAGTCTGCATATTAGGAATCATACCATAGCCTCTTCCGTCCACCATTTCTATCGTTTGTCATATTTTTCAGTTACATTTTTTATCCAAATCAGGTCCCTTTTTCCAGCATAGTCATCCGAACAATGTCAATGCATTGTCATGATGTATCAATTCTACACATAGCTTCTAAAAGTCTTGTCACAACCATAAAAAATACAAAAAACTAAATAGAAAAATTAAAAAAATAATTACATTGATGAAAACCTGGTAAACAGGTATCTTGGTAACACCAAAAAAATAAAAAAATGAAGAAAATAGTAAAGAGAAATAATTCATCCAATAGTTAAAACCACTTTGGTGGCACTTTGGATAAGTACCATGGTGAAAACCTAACAAACAAGTGCTATGTGTAGTTGACTTTGCTATGTTGTCTACCATCATTCCAATCTGACTTTTCCCTGTCATTTGCCTTTCCCATATCACCCATAATAATGACCAATTGTCCTTTCCATAACTTGGAACGATTGGCATCATGTGTCATTTCACCTTTTCATCTCCCCTTCCTTTTCACTCATAATAAATTGGTCTTTTACTTGACTGGGGGAAAATACTTGACCTATGTCATTGGATCTTGTATTTACTATCAAAGGTCGCTTTTCTAAAAATCCAAAAAATCATAAACTCAAAAAAGAAAGACAAAAAAAAAGATTCTAAAAAATCAAAACATGTCAAAAACACTAAAACATATAAATAACTTACAAAAACCCAAAAATAGTTGAAGTCAGTCATGTCATTTCATGTCATTTTCAAACTATGTTTCCTTTGCAACTTAACGTAGGAAAGGCCATCTATCGATGTGCCCCCAAGGAATTAGGTCAATCCTTTTAGGTTTAGTCAAATAAAAATCATGACTCAATCCTTTGTCAATAAAACAAATTCATGTCATGTTGAACTACAAGGTCTTTATGCATTGTTATATAGCCAAGGCCATCTATCGATGAGCCCCTGAGGCCACCTAGGATGGTCCTTTAGGGTTTCTCGTGTCAGTCATAATAAATTAGATATTGCCAACCTGGACACAAATAGTCATCAAAACATCAGACAAGTTACACACCAACAAGACAAACAAGCCAACAAAGTCACCTAGTCAACTCAATCAATTGTCAAAACAGTCAACACCATTAAACCAACCTATGACATTAAACCAATCAAACTTATGTCTTATATAGGATGTGTTTTTCCTAACACCATACATTGTCATTTAGTCAAACTCAGTCATTTTCCTTATACAAGTGGTCACATCATCAAAAATAGACTTGATGTCTTATATGACATGTTTCCTCTCCTAAAACTAGGCTTTGTCAAACAATCAACCTATCAATCACCTAGTCAGTCAAACATCAACAATCAAATTTTTCCAAACATTCTAAATGGTTGTTGACCTTGTGGTTTATTTTTTCTTATCTTGTTCAAGATTGATTTTTTTTTAGTTAGGTTACTAGCTTCCTCAAGGATTTCCCATGAAGGATTTAGAGGAGTGATGATGTCTCATGACTCTTTTCTTTGACTATTGTTTGTGGATTAAGCGTCTTGCAGCAAAATTCTTCCTTAGTATGAGTCACAGACATCTGTTTGCAATCATTTCATTTTGGGTGGATGACCTTGCCCAAGGTCTATGTCATACCATGGTGTTTGTTGTCCATTTGTTATTTTACCACCTAATAATGATTAAATGTATATTTATTATTTATTGGGAAAATATTGTTATTTTTGACATACTAACATCCATGTCTTCTACGCTAACATTTTTTCCATCTGCATTTTGATGGCATCCTATGACACACAAAAACATCCTACATATACATTCATGTTAGAAGCATCATATAGGCATTATCATACATGCATATTAAATCATATATGTTGCATCAGAACATACAAAAAAATATCCATGGCATATAAGCATATTGGTATATAAGCATCCATTGCATTCATTACATATATGTCATGCATCCACATTCATAATCATAATCCATGACCATTTGTCATATTGCATACACATAAATATAAAATGACATCACATCTCATAATCATATATATCACATGGAGTATACATGGCGTAAACAACATCATAATAAATAAATGCATACATCTATCATCTAGAAATCAGATATAAGGCACCAATATGTAGAACCATGGAATCATCATATAGACAGCATAAACATCATAAAGCATAATCATTCATGACATAATAAATTCATATCAATAAACTACACATCATATGATCGCTACCAAAAATTATATCATATATATCGCTCAAAATGTGTCACAGTACAATGTCAAAATGTATCTCAATAATGGAGCTCATAGGCTTGATGTTAAAAAAGACAAGTGCCACAATACATAGTCAAAATAGGCCCTAGCCTAAGCTACCATTCTCTAGAGGATGATCAATGTGGTGACCCTGGTGGACTACACTCTAATGGTGTCATGTCATAGGGACTTGTCCGTGTTGGCCTACTATGAGACCATCCATTGCTCAATGCCTCGAATGCGCTAGGTGCCCTGTGCTTAGGAGGTACCTCGGCCTCATAAAATTCTTGATAATACTGTTCTCTCTTGGTAGCCTTGGCAACCTCTCAAACCATATCCAATGATAACCCACTACAAGTGGCAATAAAATATAAACTCCTCTACTCTGCTTGTTGTGCCCTAATCACTGCAACATCTCTCTCAACATGTAGAGGGTTTCATTCTATATAGAGTCCATCTCTCTCCACCTGTAGTGTCTTGACCTTGGCCTCGAAGGCCTACACCCTAGCCTACAAATCCTGGAACCCCTCTCCATACCCACTGAATGGCTTGCAACCCATCATTACCCTACTCTATGGTAGTCACTGGTATCATAAGCCCCCATGGTGTCACCTCTCAAGCATGACCTGGTAAACTCCATAGAACCCTATGGTATACCCTACTGCTTGCCAAACTATCTCAGCACCTGATTTGACAAATACATATCAATGATGTGTTGTGATTGGAATGTCCATCCAATCAGGTACTTCTATTGTTTGCACCATGGTAGGTTTTGATCCTCGTCTAGCCATTGGGCACAATCTCTCCATGACCTCCAAATGAAACTGACAAGGGTGTCAATTCCATGTCTCCAATAGCCCACATCATCGACATGGGTCTATGTCACTACCTCTTTGTACATATGTACATATGGATTGTTGGCCCCTAACTAGTGACCAACTGGTGGAAGAAACACAAGGATGTGCTCATAGGCCCATACCATAAGAAGCCTCACCTTCTAGCTCATAGACTATCCATCACAGTATGCAATATCATGCAGCTACAAATAGAGCATCATAAGAAAACATGGACCCCATGCATACAATTTATCTCTAGATGCCATCCCTACTAGCATCTTTCCCTATCCAACTGGGAATCCATGTCCTTGGTGGTCTATAATGATGACCCTAATAATCAATGTGCACAAGATGCAATTGAACTGCTCATATCTCTCAGCCAAAGTCTCCCACCTGATCTCATATCTATCTATCCCCAGGTCTCTAAAATACTCATATTGATAGTACTCTAGTAGTGCCTAGTATTTGCGTCCAAGGTTGTATTTGACTCATTTTCCTCTAATAGGAAGTTGAAGAATCTTGTATATGTCCTTAAGGGTGACTATCACCTCCCCCGTTGGTAGATGGAAAGAGCATGTCTGAATGCCACCTCTTTGTGAGTGCAGTCAGCATACCCCTATTTTCCCTAATGATGAGCATGAATGCCACATGATATAATCCAAGGTGCCAAAACATGTGCTTTTCAACATTGGTCAACTGGTCTCGTAGTTGGTAGGTAGCAGGTCGGTACTCTCGTGTGTAAATCAGATCAAGCATCACCTATAGTCACAAGTATAAGCATTGCTTCAGTCAAAAATCCTAGTCAAACCTATTGGACACAAGTTTCATAAGAAATTTTATCTTAAATAGGGGAAAATTAATTAGCATTCAATTACATTACATAGTTTGGCAATTATGTCACACAATTTTAATTATGTCGCACAGGCTTCATATGTGTTGCTTTAAAACAATTGTGTCGCATGCCTTGGCAGATGCATCGCACAGGTTCAATTGCATACAAACCCCAATCAATTGCGGCTAATAAAAACATTTCCATTATTTCCTAGTCAATTGCATTCTTTTCTAATCATTTGCATCATGTGTTCATAGTTATGTATTTGCAGACCACATATGTGTCTTTCTAGTTCAATTGTGTTCAAAAATTTGAAATCTAAACCTACCCTAGGCGTAATTACATCATTTGCATCATTTCATAGGCAATTGTGTCATTCACGATATCACTTGCGGTGAACCGGAAGAGACATAATTGACTGCTAAATTTTCCTAAGGCCTAGAAATGCGTGAAATCAAAAATTGACAAAGTGGGTTTGTAGGCACTTACCGGCTCTCCTACACCCTCTGGTCATCTAAAGGTCTACATGCAGTATCCTAGATGCTTGGTGTGTGGAATAGGTGACATTTTTGCAGCCTCTTCTCTCGTAGCTCCTCAATTTTCAAACTCAAAATGCACAAATGAGCTATTTGACCTAGCAATTTTCAATTTATACCTCCTCAAAATTAGGATTTTGACTAGGATTTGTGTTGGCTTCCCTCTATGAGAGGTTTGAAACTTATTTTGGCTACCTTGAAGGTCCTAAAACTTAATTATTTCATCATTGTGGCATTTTTGTCTATTAATTCGACTCTTCAGAACAATTTTCAAAATTTTTGAATTTTTTTTGGATTACAAATTTTCCGAGGGGGTATAGATCTACCTTGTCCACGTTGGGGCATGTTTTGACTAAATTTTTTGACACAAGACACTAAACTATGTTGTATCAAAGAGGGGAAAAATTTAGACACTAAAAATTGTCCTAGGTTCGCAACTTCTAATTTTTCCATCATTTCCCCTTTTGTCTTTGATAATTAAATAATTTTTAATTATTTAATTATTTTCTAATGTCCTATGTCTTCTATTAACTAAATAATTTTAATTATTTAATTAATTCATTTCTATCTTTATTCCTCCTTGATTAATTAAATAAATTTTATTTATTTAATTACGTCACTAATTAAGTCCCCTTCTTTCTAAAATTAAATAAATTATTATTTATTTAGTTTTTATATTACTTTCCACTATAATTAAATATTTTTTTAATTATTTAATTATTCATTCGCCTCTTCTATCATAAATTAAATAAATTTTATTTATTTAATTTGGTCCACTCTCTGGAATTATTTAATTCCAAAGTTCCTCTTTGTCACATTCTTCTATAATTAAATAATTATTTTAACTGTTTAATTATTCATTGGTCACCTAAATTAAATATTTTTTATTATTTAATTTCCCCTCACCTCTTTATCCATGTCGAGCCTTATATATCCATGTCTCAATTAACCTCCACCCTTGATTAAATTGTTTATAATTTAATCTTGATTGTTAATACTTATCATTTTCCCAAACCCTAGTGCATACTGCATCTTTCATTCTTGGCCATTGATTATTGACATTTAATCTTAGCCCTTCATTCAAAATTATCTTTCCTATAAAATACCTTTCCATTGCCATTTTGAGACCTACACAAGCCATCTACAAACTATCTAGACAAGCTTATGTGATCTTATGCCATCTTTCTATCAAGTCTATCAACATTTAGTCAAGTGCATCCATAGTCAATTAAATTGTTCAATATTTTGCTTTGTCATTGTCATTAGGCCTATTTGCATACTCAAAAATATGAGGGAAATTATTCATATCAAGAAAAATAGAGAAGTGTAATGAAGGTGAATCAATGGTGGAATGAAGATTTCATGGTGATATTGCTTTATGTTTTATGTCTTTATGCTTATTTGTGCTTCATTATTTATTAGGGTTTGATTTATATGCATTGCTTCCTAACCTTGATAATTTTAGCCTTGATTAATAGAAATAAAATGTGAGAGGTTCATATCTATGGACCCAAACCACAAATAAATACCACACCAAACATCAATTAGAAGTAAAACACCAACACATCACAAGGCCCTACTTCAAGAATCCTCCAACAAAGCAACACACAAGGGCCTTTCCACCAATATAGCAACCAAAACACACAAGGGCTTTTCCAACAACATGGAAACCAAAACACACATGGTCAAACTAGCTCAAGCCCATTTCAAAGACAATCCAATATGAACACTTCACACATTCCAACTTTCACCTCACATATCCAAACTCAAATTCCAACTTACACTCCACAAATCCAAACACAAATCCCATCTATTACTCACAACATTCCAAATCAAAACATACCATATACACCTAGAATCAGCACTAATTCATCCATCAAAAACATTGGATTGTAAAATAAAAAATTGGGCCTCTATCATAATGTAGTTGCAAATGCAGTGGACACATCCCTTACTCAAGTTCATGTATTAGCCAACCAAATAATTTCCTTACAAAAACATGTGGACAACATGCAAATATCGACCAAGAAGACTTATTCAACACAAGAGTTATGTCCATACCCCTTTGAAAGAAGTTTATACATGTCTTTGTTCCCTCCCAACTATGTTATGCCAAATTTTCCCAAGTATAGAGGAAAAGGGAATCCTAATGAACATGTAAGGGAGTTTCACACTACTTTGTGTGATGTCCCCATTTTTAATCAGGCTTAAAAGAGATTTGATTAATTATTTAAATATTAAACTGTCTTTACTCTTTAAAAGATTTTTTATTATTTAATTAATTAATTATAAAATATGACTTTATTAAATATTAATGGTTAAACTATTGCTTTTATAAAGTGAAGAGTTTCATCAAATATTTGAAGAACTATAGCTTTCCAAAGTCGGGAAAAATGAATCAGTTAGGAAAATTGAATATGGGGAAGTTATATGAGCTTTGAGAGTCGACAGAATATCATCATGGGAAATTGAATATAGTTTGGACTTTGGGTATTAAATCTAAGAACGAAAACTCTCAGAGTCGGACTAGACAAAAGCCCAGTCATGTCTGTTGAATAATTTCTTAATTTTCTAATCATGGCAGATAAAATACAGGGAAATCATTTATATCCTGGAGTTTATTATTGTTGTTGATGGGTATATGAAGTTGTGCGCTATCTCCATTGGCTCTGTGTATCTATTCACTATATTATGGTAGATGCTATGTTCAAGAAGGATTCGTGATATCTGAATGTTCTGATATATTCCCATCGATGGTTGCTTATTATATGTGAACAACGACACTGGAGCTTAGACAAGTCTCACATAATATTATCAGAATTGGCATCTGACTCAAAGGAGACATTGTTCATTGCTTCATTTCTAAAGATGAGATCACCCAGGCGAGCATCGCTAGTTCCTGGTCACCGGGTATATGTAATTCTCTTTTCGACTTGTGATATCTTTTTCATTGGTGCCCATTCACGGATATCTGAGACATTCTGATATTGAGATTGACATTCATCTATTTCATTGCATATCACAGATTCTATGTTGATCGAGATTATTATAAGCGCTGGATTAGGAAATGTTCCATACTATGATGGGAAAAAGATCGAAGACTCTTCAAGATAAATATTGGTTATGTCACTAGAGACGTCATGATATTCTGTCAGGGAAGAACAAAATTAACAAAGACATTGGGTCTTCATTGTCACCACACCAAGCATACTCACCCTTGTGTCCATATTACCTACATCAGTTGACAGTGGGAGTTCTATATGATTGCGGGAGTTTCTAGAATATATGTTGAAGTCATCTGGCACCATTCCCATGTTAGTGCATATGTGAAATGTTGGATAATGACGGGTATGATTATCTATGGCTGAATGTCTTCGTAAAGTTATTTTGTACCACTCGAGAATTTTGAGTGCATCTTATATTATTATGTTTGCAAATTTGTGTTAGACATCTTTGTATAAGCTTGTACTTGTTTGATTGAATGGTTTGAAGTTCTTCATATATGCTCTATGTTCAATCGTCGTATGAGCATATGCTCTGTTTCTAATCGGTATATTTGAGTTGCATTAAAATATTATTTGTGGAGACCTCTATACTTTGAAGGAACAAATAGACTATTAAAACTATTAAAGCCTGAAAGCTATTATTTGAATTTTCATTAATAGTAATATTGGTGTCTTTTTGAGGCATATTGTGCACGTGTGTTAACTGTAAACATTCATATTATGAGTTATTAACTTGCATCTGCACAAATAATTCTCTGTGTAACTTGAGAGTTGATATTTGTTCTATTATAGAAGTTGAATACGAATTAAATATGCTTTGGGAATACAATTTATGAATCTTATTATTATGTGTAATTTTGGCTATGAAATTCTCTGAGAATTTCCTCTGAATTGAGTATTTGAAGATCTCTCATTTAGTTTGACAAATAACATTGTCAAAATTGGATTATTGATAATAATCTTGATCCACCGGGTCAAGGTTATTACACTTTGATAGAAATTGCATCTGAACATACATAACTCATGGGATTATCCCCTAGGATTTGTTGGTTATTTTTTATGAACCAAACTTAATCTTACCACTTCCCTATGAATCTGCCAAAATTCAATTATTAGCAAGGGTAAGGATTGTCCAACACATAAATAAGGATTCTGAAGTCCTTACTTCTTCACTTTAGGCTCTATGAAACCTAAGAGGGTGGTCCTAAATTTGTTCATGTGATATTCATTTTATCAAGAACATTTCTATATAAAGATCAGGTTCCTATGATCACAAATAAACAATATTCATTAAAGATTTGGCTAACCTTTGATAAAATTATAGTCTATTGCAAGGAATGGGATGGTATTTTAGATTGATACATGGTGTAATTGAAAGTTTCAAATTGATTGTTACTCTCATTTCAAGCCTTTGATTAGGTGTATTACTAACTCAATATTTAAGATAGCCTAATGAAGAGACCATTGCTTCATCTATTGGGATACTAGAGTCACATTTGCAATAACCAGTAATACGATATAATTTTAACTCAGAAATTGATGGGATATTGTTATACTGCTTTGTATTATTCAACTCACTGCATCTAAGACATAACTACTTATCAAATCCTACATTCTTTCCTCCTAGACCTGTAAACTTATTTTAGCATTTTAATCAATTCTTTGAATTGAAGTAGAAATAATCTCACACATCCAATTGAAATAACGAAAGATAAACAAAAAGATCATTAACCATTTTCATTCATAGTCTGAAGAAAATTGCATAGGAGAGTATATGCATTAGAACTAATACTTCTTATATAACTGGTGCTACTGTTAAACTATTTTAAGACTATTACATACATGACTCAAACCCAAGATTTCCATTCTGATTTACCCATTAGTCATCTATTTACAACTTGCTCTTTCCTGAGCTTCGCTTTTCACCTAGACCATTTCAAGACTCAAAACTCGAACCCCTGTAATCAGCCTTGAAATCCATTTTGTAGAATAAGGGAGCAACAAGCAATAGGCTGAAATATGATTACATTTCATTTCACACCCATTTCATTTCAAATTTAGAAACCTCCTGACGGTTACACTTAATCATTTCAAAATAGGGGAGAGCAAAAGACAAAACCCCACGTAATTTGGTTGAAGCAAACCGGCCAACCTTCCAAAAGGCATAGTTCATTGTTGCAGTGGCACCAAAACACCTTGTCCTTGTTGACCAAAGAAGATTCTGCACTAGTACTAGAAGCCAAAACTTATATACTACCCAAAAGAGGCATACTTACCATTGAAATTAAAGAGTCCAACAAATCCACCTCACACCAGCCCAAAAGATTTACACATCAGCACCAAAGACAAAAAACCATAGATAAATTGAAGAGAACAATTTTGATGTAGTTGTGATGGTGTCGTAAAAAAAAAAGGAAGGGAAGCTGCTCAAAGTCTCAGTATTAGAGTATGCTCCTTGTTCATGATGAAATTGAAGGAGACACCACTCCTTCCTCATCAAAGTATTCATATGGCACTAGGAAAGAAGGTAATGGATGTACTCTGGGTCAGTATCACCTCCACCATCCTAAGGGCTATTAGAAACCACAATGGGAGAATTGTGTCTCCCCAGGTAGGCCTTATGATACTCGTTTCTCTTCTTTGCTTTCTTGACGGACTCAACTGACTCCTTCCCTTTAAACTTGACCAATTCTTTTGAAATGCTCCTGCTTCTCAAATTGTGTGTGCTCTTGATAGTAGTATTCTTATTTTTACCATGGGAATTTCTCTTACCCTTTGGTGTTACATAAGTCCCAGGTACTTCTTGATCAACCACAAATATATTGTCTTGAAATTCGAACACACTAAGTCTCTTAGACCTCCTAGTTGGTTGAACATACACGCCTGACTTACCCATTCTCTCAAGACACGGGGTAAAAACTAGCCAATCTAGATTGCAAAAATAATCATTGGTTTAAGCACCTGAATTGAAATTATAGAGAAGAAAACCCAAAAAAATGGGCAATTTCAACTAATCCCACTGACAATTACAATCAATTGATACTCTCACTATCCTCAAAATATGAAACTCTCAAAAAAACTAATGCATGAATTAAATAGAGCTCATACGAAAAAATAACTCACCCAAGATAAACACTTCAACTCTTCTGCAATTAAAAACCCACAACTTGTACACTTCTTTTCTAGCTCACAGTTCTTAATTCATGAAGACTACAATTGGTGAGATGAAAAGGTGGAAAAACTACATTAAGTAGACAATTCAGAGCGTGTAGTATTTAATTATTGAGGAGAACTTCATGCGAGCGAGTTGAAAACTTAGCTGATCAACTTTGAATCTAGGTCGTCGATCTATTAGGATTTAAAACACTATCAATGACAATCCTTGAGCATCGTTTCTATCTTTTATAACTTGCTTAAGAAATGATGATATCACCTTAGAAAGATTCCATGTTTACCCTTAACTTCATTAGTCATCTTAATCGAAAAATTAGCATGCATCTCCGCCTTGGTTCATTCCTTTTCATTTATATCATCAAAGTACAAGAAGATAGTATTTGAAGAGAATATTCACTAAAACATCCCATCACACATCACAGATTTTCCCCACCCCTCTAGGGCTCAATCAATGATGAGAGCATTGGAATGATGAAATTCAGACCATTGGATCACTACTCCTTTTGGAAATCTTCTTCATACATCACGCATCATTGATTTATGTTTCAAATTCTAAACCATATTAGTGACAGATGATGAAAAGCGGTTGAACTAGATCAAGTTGTGTGCATCATCCTTTGAAATCAACAGTCACCAACATATCGCTCATTCACCCCTCTTCAAAAAAATGATGGCTCACATTGACTAGTGGCCTCATCAGTCATCACCAATTTGGAGAAGATAGGCACACAACTATCCATGATGAGTGATGGAAAGGAAAACAAAGAGCCTTGGAGATCATCTCTCATTGCTAATTCAAAACTCAAAACCTAAGAGCAATTAGCGATATTTGAAACCTCAACGATAAAGAGAAAACCTAAGCATCTCACATCACTAATTTAAAACAAAATTTCTCAAAGTCATCTACAATGCACGATACAAAGGAAATACTACTCATCGATGATTCAAATTTTCATTTCAAGAGCCATTCGTGATGAGCGATAAATGGAAGTGGTAGACGGGACTTAAGTGGCATAATTAAGCATGTGTTCAAAAGTTGTTATGATAAAGGGGACCACCTAGGAAAATGTATAAAAGGCCTCAAATGGTTTAGAACATATTATTTTCAAAGGATGTAAATGCCAAATAATTTCAATCACTCAACCATATAAAAAATATTTCAGACCTAGGCACAAGGGGCCGGTTACTTCATGAGTTTTACTGACTCGAGATGTCTTAAGATGACTAGAAATGGGTGATAAGTGGTCAATGATGGATTTTATTGGTGATGAGGGCTTTGATTTAAGGGTTTCTTGGGTAAGATTTTGACAGCAAAATCCCAAGGCAATATTAGTGAGAAAAACCCTAAGTCCAGACATTTGAAACTGACTAAAATTTGCAAAGTTAGGAATGGAACCAAGAATTTTTTAGGGTTCCATTAGTGGCTCCAGTTGGGGACGTTTGTTTCTCAGTGAACAGAGTGAGAATACAAAATCTCAAGTGAAGTAAACCAAGCATAGAGGACCAATACTAAGGACTTGCCAAGACTAGGCAGGAAAACCAGACCAAAACGAACAACATATGTACAATATTTACATAAGTTACAGGGCCATACCAAGAGATCCAATATCTATCATTCTTGAAGCCTTCTATGATGTGTAATTTTTCAACTTGCACTCTATAAATTTACCAGGCTTCAGCATTACTTGGTGGCCTCATGCCCCCAACCTTAGAACTGGTACTTGCTCTTCTCAAAAACCTTGTTTTCCATTATTTGTACCATGCTAAGGCTAAAAACATTATCATGAATTTCCCACCAGCTAATCATGCTATGGTGATTGCAATCAACCATTATGGACATTTTTTTGAACTTATAATCATCTCTTCTATTCATGTCCCACTGTGAACCATAACTGATCATTAATTGAAATATGCGATCAATGTAGCATTCTATTTGACTCCATTTATAATCATATTTCACCAAATTCTCATCCAACTGAACATGGAAAATAAAACATTCATAATCCATCTGTTCACTATCATCATATAAACTGATGTCAAATTCATTTTTCTTATTAAACTAGAAACCCTCATACACCCTCCATTTAGGATTCCCATTCAAGGGTACACATTCACTTTGAGTGATGAAGAAGAAATGTTCATACATAGGTTTCTTTTCAAATTGGTGCTCACATTCATCAGAGTAGTATAAACTAGTTATGCTACCATATGCTTCACCTCCTCAGGAAACTGATTCATCAGTCCCCATAGCATTTTTTCTTTCATCAGGGTTATTCCTACAAAAAGCATTATCCATACCTTCCCAGATATCAAAATACACTCCTATTTTAGGTTTATTGACATACTCCAATCCTTCCTTCCAATCACTGTTCAACTTGAAAAAAATGCCTCCAAGGATGGGTTGAATAACTCTAGATTGATATGATCAACAGTAAGATATTCAAGTGCACCATCAGTTGATAGGTTTGCAACTTGAACATTTCTTATTTTCAGCCAAGAAAGTCTCTTCAACACATTCTTTGTTGAAAACTATCATGTCCATCTTTGATATGAAACTTGTATATTCTATTTTCGTTTTATACAAGCATTTAGAGACATGACCCTACTAACTAGCATCACATATTTCATCATTTTCAACACAAACTCGTGCTCAAGATCTTGAATATAGAAATCTTATCTGAAATTCACTCACACATACCGGGGCATCCCAATTGAGAAATGAACCTCCAAAATCCATCACAAAGTAGCTTGCTCACAATTTGTGAGGTGGGAAAACTGCAGTATTGAGAATACAGAACATCAAGGCATGCCCTGTGTCATCTCAAAAAAATATTCAGTATTCTCAGAGAAATCAAAATTCTCATTTTCATTATCTTGGTCACCATCCTTCAAAGGTATATCAGTAGTTCCTGCAAGTATGACAATATCATCATCCATACTACTAGATATATATTCTTCTTTTGAAACATCCTTATCCATTTCTTGGATAAACCCTTGATCTTTGACAATAGGATGAGCACCCTTGTCATCCCGAGACATCATTTTTTGCATATATTCACACTTATACCACCACCAACCAATCCACCACCACGATCAAACTTAATGCTCAAATTCCCGGTGGTATCGTAGCCCGCTCATAAATGTCACATAATAGGTCAATACACACTGAATCTTTAGGTCATAATATTTTAGGGATTTCTAACAAGGAATCCAAGAACCTTTCCAACAACTCATATGGAAATTCCCCTTCATGTCTCTTCATACTAGATAATCTAAACAATACCTGAGCATTATCACTCAGACTTTGTTGAAGTCTGTCTTTAATCTATTTATGATTAATATGTTGTGGAGGTGAACTAGATAAGGAATCAAAAACATCTCACTTTGATTATCCCTTTCATCCTTATCTATTTCATTTATATGATGTGCATCAGGATAACAAACACTTATGGCCATATATTCCCTCATCATTGAATATTTCATAGTGTTTTCAGTATTTGTAGCAATGTTAATGTTTTGGGTTCCTTATCCCTTATAAAATAACTCATCTCATTATCAAATGCACCTAGATATATAATCAAATATTCTACATCATTAGGTCTTAGGTATTTAGGAATATCCCTTACTGTTTTAGCAAATCTCAAATTAAAAACAGGGACCAATTCTTCTTCATCCCTCTAGATTTCCATAAATATTTTTCTTATCTCATTTGGACTAACCCTTTCTCCAATTTTTTCCACAAATGCTATCATGAATTCATTCCATGAAACTACAAAATATATTGGTAAATATGAAAACCGGTCTCTAGCATTTTCTTTTAAAGATTGAGAAAAAGCCTTCATGACAACATCCTCATGATCTATCTCAAAATCACCCATCAAATCCATGAATCCATTCAAATGTTTGGAAACTGACTCAAAAATTTTCCCTATAAATTTAGGAAAATGTTTCCTAATATCATCAAGAATCTTGTTATGGAAACCTTGAATATCATTAAAACTTAATGGCTTATATCTCTTGACAGAGAATTTCCGTTGAGGGCATGGTAAATGTTGTATACCCTGCATATTGTTACTCGATGTTCTACAAGGTGATGCAGGGGAATGATACATATCTCTTTTATCCTTATTCAATCCTTAGATATCAACTTCATATTTTATTGTCCACTGCCTCATTCCTTTATTTAATCATGATTTTAAAAATGCATAGCTTAAACTCATTTATGCTTTAAAGCTTTCTAAAAGGCAGATTTCAAAGATAAGCATGTACTTCTTCAACCTGGAACTTAGATATTACAAATTTCACCTTAGAAGTATTTAAAATGCCTAACATTCCCTCCATTTGTGCTTAATTAACATAATAGGGAAAACAAAATTTCACCAAATTGTTTCAATATGGTTTTCACATGGATTTATTTCTTCTTGAAAACCAAAACAAGAGAAAATACCTAGATATACTCAACTATTCTGAATTGTGCTTCTGACTAGAAGACCTTGCAGATCTGAAGTTTTCCTCATGTCTTCATCAAGTTCTTTGCATAGAGTCGCCACCTCCTTTATAGAGGAACAACTTCAACAATATGAAGTTTATTTCACAAGTTGCCTTCACTTCAAGCATCCTTAATCAAAAGAGTCACATATGTCCTTTATACCTTCATATTTTGTCTCCAACAACTTTTCATTCCATTTTAATGGAATCTCTCAAATAATTCATACTGGCACAGATATTTTTGAAGTCGCCACCCACACCTAGTGAGAAATTCCAAGATTATTCATAGAATTGTAGTAGATCTTGACAACATTTGCAAGTTTTCAAAGGAGACATAGCAAACTCCCTCAATATCTCAAAGGATTGACTCATTGACACAAAGCTAGGCTTGGCAATATAATTCTCTAACAAATATTTGAATCTTCAAGGCAAGATGATCTTCTATTAGAATTTTCTTAGGTCGATCCCCAGTAGAGTTGCCATTTCTATTGGTTATTTTTTTATGAACCAAACTTAATCTTACCACTTCCCTATGAATCTACCATAATTAAATAATTAGCAAGGGTAAGGATTGGCCAACATATAAGTAAGGATTCTGAAGTACTTACTTCTTCACTTCGGGCTCTATGAAACCCAAGAGGGTGGTCCTAAATGTGTTCATGTGATATTCATTTTATCAAGAATATTTCTACATACAGATATGTTTCCTATGAATGCATATAGACAATATTCATTAAATATTTGGCTAACATTTGACAAAATGATAGTCTATTGCAAGGAATGGGATGGTACTTCAAATTGATAGATTGTAATTGAAAGTTTCAAATTGATTGTTATTCTCATTTCAAGCCTTCGGTCAGGTGTATTACTAAATCAATATTTAAGATAACCTAATGAAGAGACCAATGCTTCATCTATTGGGATATTGGAGTCACATTTGCAATAACTAGTAATATGATAACATTTTAACTCATAAATTGATGGGATATTGTTATACTAATTTGTAGTATTCAACTCACTGCATCTAAGACATAACTACTTATCAAATCCTATGTTCTTTCCTCCTAGACCTGTAAACTTATTTTTACATTTTAATCAATTCTTTGAATTGAAGCAAAGATAAACTCACACATCCAATTGAAACAACTAAATATAAACGAAAATATCATTAACCATTTTCATTCATAGTCTAAAGAAAACTACATAAGAGAGTATATGCATTAGAACTAATACTTCTTATATATATGATGCTACTGTAAAACTATTTTAAGACTATTACATACATGACTCAGACCCTACATTTCCATTCTAATATACCCATTAGTCATCTATTCACAACCTACTCTTTCCTGAGCTTCACTTTGCACCTAGACCATTTCAAGACTCAAAACTTGAACCCCTATAATCAGACCTAAAATCCATTTTATAGAATAAGGGAGCAACAAGCAATAGGCTAAATTATGATTACATTTCGTTTCACACCCATTTCATTTCAAATTTAGAAACCTCTTGACAATTACACTTAATCATTTCAAAATATGGGAGAGGAAAAGACAAAATTCCATGTAATTCAGTTGAAGTAGACCATACAACCTTCCAAAAGGTGTAGTTCATTGTTACAGTGGCATCAAAACACCTTGTCCTTGTTGACCAAAAAAGATTCTCCACTAGTACCAGAAGCCAAGACTTATATACTACCCAGAAGAGCCATACCATCGAAATTAAAGAGTCCAAAAAACCCACCTCACACCAGCCCAAAAGATTCCCATGTCAGCACCAAAGACAAAAAACCATAGATAAGTTGAAGAGAATAATTTTGATGTAGTGGCAATGGTGTCATCAAAAACAAAAATAAGGCATGGAAGCTACTCTAAGTCGTCAGCATCAAAGTATGCTCGTCCGCTCCTTGTTCATGATGAAATTGGAGGATCCACCACTCCTTCCTTGTCAGAGTCTTCATATGGCACCAAGGAAATAAGGTAATGTCCGTACTCCAGGTTAGTATCACCTCCACCATCTGAAGGGCTATCAGAAACCACAATGGGAAAATTGTGTCTCCCCAGGTAGGCCTTATGATACTTGCTTCTCTTATTTTTTTTCTTCACAGGCTCAAATGACTCCTTCCCTTTAAACTTGACCAATTCTTTTGAAATGGTCTTGCTTCTCAAATTGTATGTTCTCTTGACAATAGTCTTCTTAATTTTACCATGGGAATTGCTTTTACCCTTGGGTGTTACAAAAGTCCTAGGTACTTCTTGCTCAACCACAGATATATCCTCTTGAAATTCAAACACACTAAGTCTCTTAGACCTCCTAGTTGGCTAAACAGTTGGTTGAACAATCACACCTAACTTACCCATTCTCTCAAGACACAGGGTAAAAACTAGCCAATCTAGATTGCAGAAAGACTCACTAGTTTAAGCACCCGAATTGAAATTGCAGAGAAGAAAACCCACCAACCCAGAAAATTTTAGCTAATCCCAGTGAAAATTACAATCAACTGAGACTCTTACTATCCCCGAAATATGAAACTCTTAAAAAAACTAATGCCTGAATTAAACAGAGGTCATATGAAAAAACAACTCACTCAGTATAAGCACTTCAACACTTTTTCAATTAAAAGCCCACAACTCACACACTTTCTTTTTGGCTCACATTTCTCACTTCCCAAAGACTGCAATTGGTGAGGTGAAACAACAGGAAATATGCATTAAGTAGACAATTCAGAGTGTGTAGAATTTAATGATTGAGGATAACTTCGTGTGAGGGAGTTGAAAACTTAGTCAATTAGCTTTGAATTTGTGTTGTCGATCTTTTAGGATTTAAAACAATATCAATGGGAATCCTTGAGCATCATTTCTAGATTTTACAACTTTCCTAAAATATGGTGATATCACCTAAAATAGCTATCACATTTACCCTTAACTTCATTAGTCACCTTAATCTGACAATTAACATGCATCACCACCCTGGTCCATGCCTTTTCATTTATATAAATAAAGTACAAGCAGCTAGTATTTGAAGAGAATATTCCCTAAAACATCCCATCATGCATTGCAGATTTGCCCCACCCCTCCAGGGCTCAATCAATGATGAGAGCATTGGCATGATGAAATTCAAACCGTTGGATCACTGCTCCTTTTGGAAATATTCATCATACATCACACTTCACTAATTTATGTTTCAAATTTTGAACTATATTAGTGCTAGATGATGAAAATAAATGGAACTAGATCAAGCCATGTGCATCAACCTTTGAAATCAATAGTCACCAACATATCGCTCATTTACCCCTCTTCAAAATAGCAATGGCTCACATGGACCAATAGCCTTATCACTCATTGCCAATTTGGAGAAGACCGGCACACAACTATCTATGATGAGTGATGGAAATAAAAACAAAGAGCCTTGGAGATCATTTCTCATCACTAATTCAAAACTCAAAAGTTGAGAGAAATTAGCGATATCTGAAACCTCAGTGTAAAGAGAAAACCTAAGTATCGCACATCACTAATTGAAACTAAAGTTTTAAAATTCATTCGTGATGTGTGATACAAAGGAAATACCACTCATTGCTCATCATTGATTCAAATTTTCATTTCAAGAGCCATTCACGATGAGCGATAAATGGAAGCGGTAGATGATAAGCCTTGTTTTTGTTCAAATTTTGGGTAGAATTTATATTCCATTTGCTAGAAGTGTCATGAACTTCAGTAGTTAAGTGTTAATATTTGCATAATGTTTCCCTCAAACCTTTGACATTGGGTTTAACCCTATCTCTATGAATTTTTAATGACATTGGCATATTATGTGGATTATCTATATTGATTTTTCATATGGTTGATGAATGTTCTTTAAGGTGATTATAGAGGTGCAATTATTATGCGTACTAACATTGCTATGCAGGACATAATTTATGGATGCTAAGTTGAGAAAGGAAACTGCCAGATGGTCATGTAGGGGAATCATTCAACGGAGTCAACTAAAGGATGACAGCAACGGATTCCTCATGACAATCAATTGTAATCACCTTGTATTTATGGCATTGAGAAATTGTGGGCATTACTACAGTGCTGAGTCCACGTTTGGGCATGCATGTCTGACTAGATTCCCTGCAGATGTAACCACTCTGCCACTCTTTTCCTTGCTTTCCCTAAATGGCGTTCTCTCAGTTAGTGGGAGTTGACCGCCCTGTTTAGCTAGTAGTTTAAATAAAGATTTCAGTCTTCTTCTTGGAGGTTCTTAGTTCTTAATTCTTGTTGTTAGATGATATTGATGTATTAAGCATTCTCCATTTTTCAATACAGCCATGTTGCTACTCTGTTTACATATTTTTCAATAAATGAGATGATAGTCTGAGCTTAAACATTTGAGTTTGTATTAGCCTTAGTGGATACTCATCCAAGGGGGCCCACTTGGTGAGTAATCCTTTCTTTAAAGTAATTAGTTTAGTTATTATTTCCTGTTATGTACTTAGTTCAAAATCTGGCATCGACTGTTCTTGCAACCACTAGAATTCTATTATGTGACTGTTCCTGCAGCTAAAGCAGACATAGTAGTTTCCTATTTTTTCACCCATACCTTCATTATTGTTATGCATTTTAGCTTAGCATAGTTTTTAATTGATGATTAGTTTTGATTTATTTCTTTCCAAGCATTTTACTTTCCAGTGTTACGTTTTTCTTAGTTGTAGTGTAGATGTGGCTACTTTGAGTTCCTAGTGCACATATAGTGTTAACCCATTTCAAGTTTACGCCCTTGGGTTGACAAGTTAAATACACCTTCATGATGTTTGAGATAACTATTTAGGTTAGATTTCTAATCTCTGAATCATGGCCATAAAGACTTAGTTATTGAATCATTGTAGGAGGCCGACAGTAGATGAAACTTAAGTGGGATAATTAAGCATGTGTTCAAAAGTTGTTATGAGAAAGGGGATTGCCTAGGACAATGTATAAAATGCTAAGGGTTTAGAACATATTATTTTCAAAAGATGTAAAGGTCAAATAAGGCCAATCACTTAACCATATAAAAAATATTTTGGACCTAGGCACGAGGGACCGGTTACTCCATGAGTTTTAAAGACTCAAGATGTCTTAAGATGACTGAAAATGGGTGATAAGAGGCCAACGATAGATTATATGATTAACAAAGGATTTGATTTAAGGGTTTCTTGGGTGATATTTTGATAGAAAAATCCCAAGGCAATATTAGTGAGAAAAACCCTAAGTCCAGACATTTGAAACTGACTAAAATTTACAAAGTTAGGAATGGAACCAAGAATTTTTTAGGGGTTCCATCAGGATTCTTGTAGGACAAGCACTCAAGTGGTTCGCACATCTACCATCTAGCATAAGAACATGGGAAAAACCAGCTGATAAATTTATCACTCACTTTGCTTATAACATTAAAAATGACATTACCATAGCCACATTATGTCATACAAAACAAGAAGAAGGTGAGTCATTCATAATGTTCTTCCAAAGATGGAGGATCTTGGCTAGTAGATGTCTTGTCGAGATTCCTCAAAAATAAAATATTATCATTTTCGTAGAAAAC
>VDFB02372111.1:0-12395 GCA_007258455.2 Sequoia sempervirens | reverse complement strand
GAGTTTGGAGCAAAGATGGCATTAGAAAAGGGTGAATCTTCAAGGCTAACATTGACCACATCCATGGTGGATGATTTCATGTCAATGAAAGGCATGGTTGAAGAACTCTATCGAGACTATCAAGAGAAGAATGATAGTATGCAAGAGTTGGAAGAAGCCAATCGACGCCTGCAGATAGAGAATGCAGAACTTCAGCAGTTGTTGGAGGAATCCAACATGGAGAAGGAAAGACTGCAAGCGTTGTTGTAGGACATCTTGGAGGAGCAGAACAGGAGAAGTCCTCCTGTATCAAGGAGTGCACACATATGTGGTTTCTTTCTGCATTATGAGGATACATCATCATCATACTCCCCGCTCACCCCGCCTGATAGTACAAGAGCTTCTTCAGCGATGAGGCTTGTGGCTAGATTTGCTTGTGGCCATGGTTGGGCGAACTCTCCTAGTGCAGTAGAGTGTGCTTACTGTCGACAGATGGAGTACCTTCAGACTCTCATTCTGCCTGATAGTGACAGTAATTATCTCAAAGCCTCTTCTTCCATCAAATAGAAGAAGTCAGCCGAGGATGAGCAGGACTCATTTGTACACTTCGAGAAGCACACAAGAGGCATATGATTGAAGCTACTCGGGAAGATGGGCTTTAGAGGAAAAGGCTTTGGTATTTTTGAGCAAGGCATCACCAATCCAATTGAGGCGAAAAAGCGACCATGATACCAAGGATTGGGATTTAGAGGAGGAGATGGACAATCCTCTAGAGCTCAGAACTTCTGCAACCACTGTGGCATCAGTGGACATTGGGAGGCAAAGTGTTGGAAGCTGCATCCATAGCTTCATCGTCGATTGAGGTCTATTGAAAGACCCAACCACCAGAAATTTGAGGAGATGAAAGCAAAGCTGGCAGTAGCTACCACTTCTGAGGAAATCCTAGGAGAAATTCAACCACAGCCTAAGCAACCTATGAAAGAGAGTTCCTTTGAACAACTTCGTAGGAGCTGGGAACAATGCTCAACAAACTAGTATATCAATTTGTGTTTTTATTACATCTTTTTTAGTGTGATGAGTATGTTGATAAGCTAGTATTGTTTTGTGAGCATAAAACTCTGGATCAAATTCTTTGTAACAATTTTTATGAAGTTGTATTTTCTCTAGAGATTGAGATTTTGTAAGGCTCTTGGAGCCATATCTCTTGTAATCTAGAAAGGAGAATACTTTGTAACTTCTTATTGTAGGGTTTTTAAGGACTTGTACCTATAGATTTCAAGTGTGAAGCTTTAGATGAAGAGCACTTTTCAGTTAAAGAGTTGCCGAGAATGGTCAATAGTGACCTTGCATGTTCTCAGCTTGAAGACTCAGTTGAGGCCATTTTGAGGATACGTTTGAACTTAGTTGAAGTTCTTGAAGGATGTTATCGATGACCTCATTGCTTCAAATGAATGTGACCTGAGCTGTATGGTGGAGCCTTGAATCAGCTATTCTGAAGTACAAAGGTGAAGGAATATTTCAGGCTGAGGCACATATACCATGCTTGAGTAGTTGGAGAAGCAATAGAAGCATGCCAGAGAAGATGGCAAAGATGCAGAATGTAAACTACCCCATGAGAAGCACTGAGAGACAGGTTTACCATACTCAATTTTTTTCTTCTTCTTGGTTTGGGTATACTAAGTTCCATTTTAAACTACATTATGATGAATTGTAAATTCCGTGTTGCTGAAATGTAAGACCCCTGTAGATGGCAGATGTGGTAATAGGGACAACTCTTGTTGACAGTAATTGTCGAAGTGTAAGACCTCAGCAGGCAGATGTGGCTGTATGTACATTCTAATGATTCAGATCATGGCAAGTGCCAAGATGCAGAATGGGAGATGTTTTTGAAGGAACTATAAACTTTTGGAGGACCAAAAGTTCTTCAGTGGGGAGGTTTGATCCAGGTGGATCATTAGAACTTGAAAATTGAAGTGTTCCCATTTCTCCTAGAAGCAGTGCCATGGTGTAGAGCTCAAATACTAAATTTGACACAACTTGAACAGGCAAAAAAGGAGTTTGTTTGCTCAAGTTATGTGCAGTCAAACTTTGGTCAAAGGGTGGTCAACTCAGCTCCCAGGGATGAGAAAAAGGATGAAATTTTGGAATCATAAAAATGATCAAATTCAGTGTCATCGTGAAGGTCTCATCATCACGATTCCAACGATGTTCGTTTCACACAAATTGGAGTTCGTATGAGGAAAATAGAGCCAATCAAAGTTTTAGTCAAAATGATGATGTCAGCATGTGACATGGCAATTGACTAGATGGTGACATGGAAATTGTAGGTGAAGTGGAAAAAAATCTCACAAAATTCATGTACTATAGTTTATTTATGAAAATAAAGTGTGGAGGCTCATTTAATCTCACAAAAATCCATTGGATTTTGTGGGATCCCAATCGGATTTGGTGGGGTCCAAATCTCCTAAAAATCAATGAAATTAACTCATGTGAAAAAAAAAACAAAACCTCCTAAAATAACACTAAATTGTTATTTTATTTTTCAACTCAACCCCATAAACTCAAATAGCCCGTGAATATAATAAGACAAGGGATTAAAAAACAAATTCCAAATTTTTTATTAAGGGGTTGTTTAATGTTTTTATTTTTAAATGGGGGAGTGATTGTTTTTATATAAACGGGTTAGTGTTTTTTTGTAAGGCTTATAATTATAAAAGCCAAGGGAGGGGGCTTAATTTGTTATTTTATTTATTATGGTGGTTTTTAACCCCATATGCAAAATTCAAGTATAAAAGGAGGAGATAGGAGGCTTCCCAAATCATCCATTAGTTGATCATCCATCAGTTGATCATTCTCCATTGTATCCCTTTCTCTTGGTCTTTGAGAGGCTTTTGTGAGAGAATTCTTAGAGGGAATTAGGAGAATATTTGAGTTGAGATGTAATGTTGTTCTAATCTTGTAGTAGATCCTTTAGGCAGAGTTAGTTTCCTTACTCTTTGTTAATCATCCCTAGCTTTGAGGGCTTTTGAGAGGGGTGTGAGTGAGAGACTTTTTGTATGACTTTGTGGATGAGCTACAAGATATTGTAAGCAGTGTTGCAAGAGGCTCTAGTGGAGATTGTATTGCCATTTTCAACATTTCTCTCAGCCAGATTGGTTACCTCGGGCCTGAGTCGTAATTCTCCTCGAGACTTAGGTCACGCTTTGTATAACTCGTAATCAAATCTGATGTCCTCGGTTCTATGTTTTGAATTCTCTCAGTTTAATGTTCCTGCTACTCCATTATTGATGTCTTTATGACTTTGTTCATAATCACTTAGCAACATTTGTCATAGATCCCTTCCGCTTACTGCATCACTATGTTAGTATTTTAAGGAAGAAAATGGGAAGAGGGGATCCTTGAAAAGAACACACACCTCCCAAAACTAGTTATCCTTGCCCACCAACTGTAAAAGGAAAAGACAACCACATAAGAGACTATCGTGTTGTTGCCATGAGAAATATGGTTGCACTTAAGATTGTACCACCATGAATGGAAATGAGAAAACATGAAAAATACCATATAGTGATGAGTAACACCATAAAATAAAGATCATTATTATTTAGAGTGATTAGGTCCATCAACACATGGAAGAGCACCATGATCACTAAGTTGTATTTTATTACTCAAGGATTGGAATTCATTGGTAGAATGACCATGCACTTGATGATATGCATAAAATGAGTTATTGTTATAAAATTTATTTCATGTTTTTAGAGGAAGAGTAAAACTAGCTTTGAGAAGCCTTGATAAAATATGTTGTTGCTCAATAGTAGGAGACATTCCTTTCTCTTGTGAAGAAATAATTTTGTACCCAAGCCCACAACACTCTTCCAACTCAGATGAAGAATTATTATCTGAATTTTCATTAGAAGAATTGGTTCTCTCATAAACACGTAAATCCTTTTTAATTTTTTTAAAGTTAGGCATCTTGAATGTATGAGGGATAGAAGTTAAGGAGCCCCTATCACCATCATCGGATGATTTTGTAAGAATTATAGAACAAGATAAAATAAAAGACTCTTTAGGTTTATATTGTGATATTTTGTACTCTCCAATAAAGGAGGGTGTAAAATATAATGAACCTCAATCACCATCTAAGATTTTTTTTATTGGTGAGATACAATCATGATTATCTTCAACATGTATAGATTCTATCTTTGAAGTTAGGATCAAAGTATTAAGAGATCTGGAAGTGTTATGATCATCTTGGACTTGTGAATTATAGATTTTTTCATTTGCTTTAAGTGTATATATCTTGTTATTATATTTAGACTTCATCTCATGATGAAGAGTAGACGAGACTCCCTTCATGGCATGAATCCATGGTCTACCTAGGAGAAGATTGTATGAAATAGGTCTTGGCATGATATGGACAAGAGTAGGTAAAACCACAAGCCCTACCTTAATAGGTAGCGCGATCATCCCCAATGGTTGCTTACTAACATTGTCAAAGCCTCAAATAGAAATATCATTATGTTCTATAAGATTCTTATCCACACCAACTTTATCTAGAATATCAATGCTACAAACATTAAGACATGATCCATTGTCCATAAGGATACGCCTAACTCCAGTTTTACTAATGACCACCATTATCATTAAGGCTTCATGTTTATTTTGGATCTCAAGTGAGGGTAGTTCATGTTGAGGGAATGAAATACCTAACTTTATTGCTTGTATACACTCAAACAAGGCTGCTACATCATTTGGTTTAACAAAAGTTAAGAAAAATCCTCTTTAAGATATTGTGGTATGTAGGTGATGTTTGAATCAAATCCCAAAGGGAGATTTTGGTTGTAGTATTATGAAGTTGCTCAACAAGATCATATGTTTTACCACTATGTTGAGGAATATTAGGTGCTAGTGGAAGGCATGGTTGAGGTAATGGGATGGATGTTGGTGTTTTTTTTGCTTGCTTATTATTTATAGTTTTGTATGTGTGAGCAACTACATGATAAATTGGTTGTTGCAACACATGATTACTAGTGAGTTTTTTTGCAAAGTTTAAAATATGGCCATGAGTTTTTGGATGTCCTATAATTCAAAGAAAAGCAGAGTGCGGAATATGCCTTCCTAATGTTAATCTTCAGGAGAGAGAAGAAAATAAACCATTTAAAACTTTGCAATTATAGTTCATTTAAGATGCACATAGTAAAACACAAATAGACAATAAAACATCAAATCAAGGATTTACGTGGGAAAACCCTTTCGAGAAAAAACCCACACACCAAATCAGAGATTTCTTGTATTACAGTAAAACAAATATTACATAAAAGTTGCAAAGCTATGATCTCCCAGGTGTTAATTCATAGAATGAATCTAGTAGAAATTTGTTACATTCACTTTTATCTTACACTCTCTCTTCCAATGTGCTATGGTATTGCATACATACTTCTCAAGTGTTATAGGAAAATTGTCGTTCCAACTTCCAAACCAAATGAACAGTCACAAACAAACTTAACCATCTTTACCTTATGTTGTCATCAAAGGGACTTGAAACCTTCTCTCTCTGAATTCCCATTGTCACCTCGATATGCCTATCATTCCATCAGAGGGACTCTTAAGTGACTCCTTCCGATATGGTGAAGTCTCGCTGATGAAGTAATATTGAAATGTCGAAGGGACTTGAAACCTTGTCTCTCTGAATTCCCACTATCACCTCAATACACCTATCATTCCATCAGAGGGACTCAAAAGTAACTCCTTTTGATATGGTGAAGTCTCGCCGATGAAGTCCTATCAGAATGTCTAAGGGATTTACATTTCTATCCTATCAATAACGATATGTCTCTCTGATACAAGCACACCAACTTCACAAACATCCTATCAGAATTTTGAAGGGACTTACATTATTTTCCTTCTGATAATGATATGTCTCTTCGATACCTATGAGTAACAATTAGGTGAACCATTATCGCCAACCCGCTAGCTCTATTTTAAACCTCCGCAGTACTACGGTGTAGAAGACTTTGACTCAGCTAAGTGTTTTCCTAATTTCAAAGAGCCTTAACCAATAAGTTTGAGATACCTTTTTCTCAACATTCTCCCACTTGACGAAGAAAATATTGGCTCCCAATCAATGCTTAAAGTCACTATATCATCCTAGGCCTCAAGGCCCATCGAATTGGCACACCATCTAAACTTCTCTATACTCACTAGCTTTGTAAGTGCATCAACAACATTCACCAAATTTTCAACCTTTTCCAAGTTAACCTTTCCATCTTCCACCATATCATAAACAAAATGGTACTGCATGTCAATTTGTTTTGTTCTGGCATGGAAAGTTGGATTATTTGCCAAACATGTGGCACTCTGGTTGTCACAACAGATAGTAGTTTTCCCTACATCAAAACAACAGTCAAACACAGTCTTCTAAGCCAAATGGCTTCTTTACAAGCATGAGTTGTTTTCATATGCTCTACTTCAATATTGGACAAAGCAACTACAACTTATCGCTTTCTCATCCAACTTATTGCACCACCAAACAATGTGAAAACATATCCACTGGTGGATCTTCTGCTGTCAACATCACCTGCCAAATCAGAATCCACATATCCACGAATGCTTACTGAATGCAGAGATCCAATAGAATAACCATGATAAAATAAGGCATACTCTAAAGTACCCTTCAAATAACTGAAAACTATTTTCATAGCATCCCAATGTGTCAGTCTTGGATTATCCATAAATCAACTCAAAACTCCCACTGCTTGGGAAATGCCTGGCCTAGTATAGACCATTGCATACATTAAACTCCCAAATACACTTGCATAAGGTACCCTGATCATGTCCTCCATCTCAGTAGGAGATTTTGGACAATCTTTCACAGAAAGCTTTGTTCCCTGCAACACAAGAACCACTAACTGTTTCCAATCTGTCATATTAAACCTCTCTAGAACAACATTTATATACTTTCTCTAGCTAATCCAAAGCTTTCTATTTTCTCTATCCCTTCTTATTTCCATCCCCAGAATATACCTAGCTAAACCTAGATCCTTCATTTCAAACTGTGCAGACAACTGAGACTTTAATTCAGAAATCATACCCTTACCATTCCCAATGAACATGTCATCCACATATAGGGAAATAATAAGACAACCATTTTCAGTCTTCAAATAAATACAATGGTAATACTTAGATCTCACAAATCCCAAAGAAAACACATACGTATCAAACTTTTGGTACCACATTCTAGGAGACTACTTTAGACCATTTAGAGATTTATTTAACTTACATATCAGATTCTCTTTACCTTTCTCAATGAAATGCTCTGGATGGGACATATAAATCTCTTCCTTCAAATCACCATGAAGGAAAGCTATCTTCACATCCATATGCTCGATTTCTAAATAATATGTTGCTACAAGTGATAACAAGAATTGAATGGATGTCAACTTTTCTATAGGAGAAAATATTTCCCCATAATCAATTCCCTCCGCCTGGGAATATCCTTTTGCGACCAACCTTGCTTTATGGTTCTCAACACTACCATCAAGATCTATCTTTTTCTTGAACACCCATTTACATCTAACAGTCTTTCATCCTTTTGGAAAAGGTACCAAATCCCATGTATCATTCTTCTTCAATGATGTCATTTCTCCATTCATGGCTCCTAACTAGGAATCTACATCAGACATACCCATAGCCTCTCTAATAGTCCTAGGCTCATCAATGTTAGAAATCAAAGAAAAGGCACATCCAGAATCTAACATAGAATATACAAACCTTTCAGGTTACTGCTTAGCATGCATAGACCTCCTCACAAGCTAAGGTTGAGGTTCTTCATCTTGTTTAGAACTTTCAGAGCTACTTGAGCTCTCCTCATTAACAGGTCCACTAGGAGTATGTAGTTCATTTTTATTGGGTGTAAGAGGAACTTCAACTATCTCCTTTCTTTTTTCTTTCATCTTTGCCTGTAGATCAATTGTGAAAGGTTTCAACTCACGAAAGATCACACTTCTACTATAGAGCACCTTCTCTTTAATTGGTTTCCAAAGCTTGTACCCCTTCACACCGATGCCATAAGCGATAAAGATACACTTCACTACCTTGTTCTCCAATTTAGACCTCTTTTCACTAGGCACATGAGTATATGCCTCACAACCAAAGACTCTAATATGTCTCAACAAGGGATTATTACCAAACCACACTTCCATAGGTGTCTTATCAACGAGCATCAAAGTAGGAGATCTATTAATTAGATAACACGTAGTGGCTATAGCCTCATCCTAGAACTTTAGTTCAAGATCAATGCCACTCAGCATACTCCTTTCACTCTCCATCAATGTTTTGTTCATCCTCTCTGCAACTCCACTTTTTTGTGGAGTGTAGGGAGTTTTTTTATGTCTCTTAATCCCATGGTCCTTATAGAACCTATCAAAATCTACAAAATAAAACTCACCACCGCTATCCATCCTGAAACACTTTAATTTCCTACCATTCTGATTTTCTACCAATTTTTTGAACTCCTTAAATCGATTGAATACTTTAGTTTTACTTCTGAGAAAACATACAAATATCCTTCTTGAATAATCATCTATGAACAATAAAAAATACAAATATTTTGATAACAAAGGAACATTAACTGGACCAAACACATCAGCATGGATAGAATCCAGAATTCCAAAATATTTATGAGAACTATAATAAAAAGAAACATAGTGTTGTTTTCTATATATACAATGTTCGCAAAAATTTAACTCGAGATTACAATCATCAAGCCCATCAACCAGGCTTTTATTCTTCAAGGATTTTAAACCTTTTCACCAATGTGGTCAAGCCTCTGGTGCCACAACATTGTCTTCTCCACAGGGAGCTTCACCTCTAAAGAATTAGCACCCTCAAGAACAATGTCCTCCTTCTCTACTTGATCAGATGATGAAGCCCTTTTCCCAGACTTCACAGAAGTACTATTGCATTGAACTATGCAAGCATCCAACTTATACAGAGTGCCAATTCACGTACCCTTAGCAAGCACCATAGAACCTCTGGTCATCTTACAACTACCATTCGAGAAAGATACCTACACACCCAAATCATTCAACTTACAGAAAGTAAATTTTGTTGCAAACTGAGGATATGCATCACACTATCGATTCCCTGAATCCTGACATTTCCACGACCAACAATTTCTAGGTGAGAATCATCACCCAAATACACCTTTCCACTAGCATACTCTTCTTATTTTGAAATCCAACCCCTATGAGAGGTCATGTGAAAAGACACACCTAAGTCAATTAACCACATATCTTTCGATGCATGTGTTTCCAAGGCTGCTATGAATGCATCTACATCATCTTGAGAAGATTCATTATCAAAAGAATTTATTTTTTTTCTTCTTCTTTTCTTTGTAGTCTTTTTGGATATGTCTGGATTGCCCACAATTCCATCATTTCACCTTGGACTTCTTACTAGGAGACTTGGATCTCCCCTTTGACTTGTATTTAGACTTCTTTCCCTTCTTCTTACCTTTCTCATTTGATCTTCATTGAACAACAAGGGTCTCCTTAGCCATCTCAGAAGACTTCCTTCACATTTCTTTTGACAACAATGAAGCAACCACATATTCCATCTTGAAAGTGGTTTTTTACTCCCAATAGCCATTACCAGGTGATCCCATGTGTCAAGAAAATAACATAATAGGATCATGCAATGATCCTTGTCATCTATCTTCACACCAGCCGACCCCAACTGATCAATGATCATGTTAAATGCATTCAGATGATCTACAGTAGACGTTCCTTCCTCCATCTTCAAAGAGTATAACTTATTTCTTAGGAATAAATTATTTGCCAAGGATTTCCCTTGATAAGTGTCACCAATATTTTTATAGAGAATTTTTGCAGTCTTCTCTTTATGGGCGTTCAAAAGAACAGAATTGGCCAAGCATAATCTAATCAGACCCTTGGATTTTTCGGTCTATTGCATCCCATTCAGTCTGTGAGGTTCTTGATGGTTTGTTCCTAGATACCACATCTCATAGCTCTCAATCTATGAGAAAATCTTCCATCTTGAGTTTCCACAACTCAAAATTACCATCGTTGAATTTTTCTATTTCTATTATTTTGGATGTGCTCTCCATCTTAAATTTGCAATAAGATTACAACTGTATTTCTCTACAAAACTCACACTGAAACCATATTAGCACAAAAAACCCTTCTAACCCACAAGGATAACAAATTTTTCCAAGCTCTGACACCAAATGAAAGGAAAGAAGAGTGTGGAATACGCCTTCCTAATGCTAATCTTCATGAGAGAGAAGAAAATAAACTATTTAAAATGTTGCAATTATAGTTCATTTAAGATACATCTAGTAAAACACAAATAAACAATAAAACATCAACACAAGGATTTACGTGGGAAAACCCTTTCGGGAAAAAACCCACACGCCAAAGTAGAGATCTCTTGTATTACAGTAAAACAAATATTACATACAAGTTATAGAGCTATGTTCTCTTAGGTGTTAATTCATAGAATGAATCTAGTAGAATTTCATTACATTCACTCTAATCTTACACTCTCTATTCCAATGTGCTACGACATTGCATGCATACTTCTCAAGCGTTACAAGAAAACTTTCATTCCAAATTCCAAACCAAATGAACGATTACAAACAAACTTAATTATCTTTACCTTTTGTCGTTGTCGAAGAGACTTGAAACCTTGTTTCTCTGAATTCCCAATGTCACCTCGATATGCCTATTGTTCCATCAGAGGGACTCCTAAGTGACTCCTTCTGATATGGTGAAGTCTTGCTGATGAATTCCTATCAAAATGTCAAAAGGACTTGAAACCTTTTCTTTTCAAATTCCCATTGTCAGCTTGCTATGCCTATCGCTCCATCAAAGGGACTCCCAAGTAACTCCTTTCGATATGGCGAAGTCTCGCCAATGAAGTCCTATTGAATTGTCGAAGGGACTTACATTGTTGTCCTGCCAATAATGATATGTCTCTCTAATACAAGCACACCAACTTCATGAACATCCTATTGAAATGTCAAAGGGACTTACATTCATGTCCTGCCAATAACGATGTCTCTCTGATACCTATGGGTAACAATTAGGTGAACCTTTACCGCCAACCTTCTAGCTCTAGTTTAAATCTCTGCAGTACTATGGTGTAGAAGACTTTAACTCAGCTAAGTGTTTTCCTAATTTTAGAGAGCCTTAACCAGTAAGTTTGAGACACCTTTTTCTCAACAATAATGAGAGGTGATTTAGGAGATCCAATAATTAGAGGACTTTTAGGTGGTCCAATAATTAAAGGAGTTTTAGGAGGTCCAATAATTAAAGGAGATCTAATATCCAATTGTGTGTTCATCACCTCGGCTAAGTTAACTACTTGTTCATGATCTCATATCGATGGGAGATCTAATGTCACCTTAGCATATTCATCTATCCCTTCCATATTAATATATTTTGAAAGAAATGTATCAATGATTTCATCCTCTTGCACCACAATATCTTCCCAAGTAGAAGAGGTATTGGGAGAGAAAAAACAAGGTTCTCATAATGCTCAATGATTGGATCCTCTAACACCAAGATACCTTCTTCACAAGTAGGTGAGGTATCGAGAGAAGAACAACTATGATTGTCATGATTGTTAATGATTGCATCCTCTTGCACCAAAAGATTCTCACAAATAGGAGAGATATTAGGAGAAGAACTAACATGGTTGTCAATAATTTCATTTTGTTTCCTCATATTGCTTTCAAATTGTTTGTATATACGATAAAATGGTCATGTCTATAATCCTCGCAATTAATTAAATATTTATTATTTAATTAGTTTTCTAAAGTCCTCTACATAGCGATTAAATTTAATTAATTTAATTATATTGTTCATTCATCTTATTCTTCTTCCATAATTAAATAAATTTATTTTATTTAATTATTTTCATATAGTCCACTTACCAATTAAATAAATACATTATATTTATTTAAATTAATTATCAAATGCTTGAATTTCCTAAATTAAATCTTTTATCTTTTTCAAATTTAAATATTTCTCTTTCTTCTATTTTTAATTGTTCTTCTAATTAATTAAATGTTTCATTTAATTAATTTCATAAAAGTGATTTAATTAAATAAATCTTATTTAATTAAAAATATCTTATGCTTTCTTTCTAAATCACAATTAGGTATTTTATTTAATTGTGCAATCTTCTCATATCATAATTAAATATTTTATTTAATTATGAGATCTTCTGCTTTTTTCAAAAATCCTAATTAAAGCTTTCTTCTTATCACAAAACTTTCTTCTGCTTTTAAAAGTTTAATTAAATATTTTATTTAATTAAGAAAAGTCGAATGTTGATCCATAAATAAATAATTGATTTTTTTTAATTAATTATTTATCGCCTGAATTTTCTTTAAT
>VDFB02372110.1:0-157311 GCA_007258455.2 Sequoia sempervirens | reverse complement strand
ATGCTTATCACATTATTTTTGTATCTTGGGGTTATTAAAAACTATGTCAAAAATGTTGTAGAATCCAAATTACAATGTTGCCATAGAGCAGTTAAGTAATATTGCTTGATAGAACAGTTTAAGGCTTCATGCAAAAGAGCAGTCAAATTCATTGCTAGAAGATTTGTGTTCCAAGAACCTGTCGCAATTAGTTTGTGTAGTTAATCTTATCTACATTTATACTTGTGTCTCTTGAATCTAGAAAAATGCTTGCTAGTGTTTTAATGGTTTTCGCTATTAGTATCCATCGCAGTAGTACTATATATTGCTATTCTTTTAGAAAAACAAAGACATGGTTTTTGTTTTCTAATCAAAGCTTTTTACATGGTGCAATGCTTTTGGTTGGAAGAAAAGAGGTCGTGTAGCGGCCCAGCTGTGGCAAATTCTTCAAGCAAGCAGTACAAGGTGAGTTTCTAGAATGAACCTTCTCCTTTGTTTACAATTACATATAGTAGACAGAGAAAAAGGTTAATTCAAGATTCTCACTATATTGATCATACTTGTAATCATATTGTTGCTTTTTGTTACAAGGACAATCTTTGCAAATGGGTATTGTGAGTGGCATATGCTATATGGTTCATAAAAATTAAGCAGTTGGGGTTCAAAAGTAGATCTTCGTTTCAAAAATGAACCTTTTTAAATTTTGAGAGTTTGATTCTGAATCCATATGCATACTTTGATTAAAACTACTGGCTAAAGGTGCATAATTCATTAATGCAAAATCAATGCATTTAATGGCATCTAACTAGAGGCGAGGCTGTTTGGATTGCTAATTAGTCTTTGAATATATAACAATTAAAAGAGATAAATAAGTATAATTATCCTTGGCCACATTTCACATTTTGACCTTTCAATCAAAGTCAATTAACAAAGTAGCAGTTAGACCTGCAGAAGGTTCAAGGACTATGCTGGTAGAAAAACATATTTTGGATAGTGGCTAGACAATTTGTTGAAATTGCTTTACAAACTTTGAAGCAAATGCATTTTTCCTTCTATTTGCTTTCATTGTACATCTTAAATGGAAGTTGGGTTTCGCATTGTTGCAATGCATTTGGATACTTTGATTGTAAAATCATAGTTTACATCATTTTAAGTGTTATCGATTCAAACCTTTCCTTGAAATACCAAGGATTCATCTAAATCTTGGAGGCAACGTACAACTGTCTATAATTATCCTTGGCCACATTTTACATTTTGACCTTTCAACCAAAGTCAATTAACAAAGTAGTGTGCTTAGACCTAAAAGAAGGTTGAAGGACTACAAGATAGAAAAACCATATTTTGGACAATGCTGACAACCTCGTTGGAAATTGCTCACAAACTTTAAAGCAATGCATTTTTCCTTCCACACTCTCATCAGACATCTTAAATGGAACTTGGGTTTCGTGACGTAAATGCATTTGGACATTTGATTGTAACTATAGTTTAATTATTTTATGTTATTGATTCAAATCTTCTGAAATACAAAGGATTCATCCTTAGTCTTGCAGGCAGCCGCAACTGTCCTATAAAGAGAGCTTTGGAACTAATGAGTTGTCATAAAGGATAGAGGAATACTGTCAAATATTGTGGTTATTGTCCTCATAGGCACACATGCAAAATATGGAAGCATATAGAAAGCAAGTTAACTCTCTAATAATCCCATGAAACATAGTCTTTGTATGCATCCATGCATATAGGTTTGCATGTATATATGTGTGCATGTAATTATGTATATATGAATGCATGTATCTATGTTGCCATGTATGTATGTGTGTATATAACAGATTACTATTGCATTTGCTTTAAATGCTTTTTTGTGGATGGCGCCAGCTAGCCATCCAGTCATATTGTGGTTGTTGTACATATTGCTTTTAAAGATATATGAACTCAATTTTGTGAGTTATATTTCATATTGGTAAATTGGCATTTATCTGTTTTTGGAACCCATGGGAGTGGCTTTGTTAATCGTGATTGTTTTAAAATGCTTATGAAAATGCAAATGCATACCTTCATTGATAGCTATGTGCTTTCATGCATATATGCATATTTATAGGATTCATTGCTATCATGTAAAGGCCACATAAATATTCATTCCCCAAGCCCATGTAGTCATTTCAATATGTGCATATATTAAGGGATCTATTGATACATGGAAATGTGCATCCATGGATACATGAACGCATATATAGTTGTAAGCGTGTGATCATGTATGTATGTGTACGTGTATATATGTGTACATCCATGCATGTATCTATGCATCTGTGCATTGAAGCATGTGTGCAGCTATGTGTCTATGAATACATTTTATCCAGTAATCAATGTCAATTAATAGACTAGCACTCGTACCTAGACAATGTTCAAGGATTGTGCTGATAGAAAACCATACGCATATCAATATGTTAGAGAGCATGTATCTATGCATGGGTGTGTATAGATGCTAATTGTTCTGAATTTTGGTTGCATGTGATTGCATTAAACAATTAAGAATAAGTGCTAGATAATTGAAGTAAAATGACCCCATTCAGTTAGCAGATCAATTTTTCTCAGCCCTTTACATGTTAACTGAGAGTTTTGAAGCTTCTGTTGTTCATTGGCAGTCTTTGAAGCTTAAATGTCACAATATATATAGCATTTTACCCAATAGCTCTATCATTCATGATGATTTAGGCAAGTTCATATTTCCTCATTCATCCTTGTATTGTCCCATATCTAAATAATTAGGCAATTGCTAGTTAGCCTTTAAGTACATAGCAATTCAAAGAAAGAAATGATTGCAATTAGCCTTGTGTACATTTGAACTATTAATCAAAGGCAATTAACAAACTAGCCCTAGAAAACCATGTCCGTGTTAATGTGTTGAATACCATGTATTTGTGCATGGGTGTATATGGATGCTATGAGTTGTGATTTCTACCATTATGTAGCGCTTACTATTACTTGTACAGCCAAGCGATATGCAAGTAGAATTCATAGTTCATAGCATCCAGATACATTCAAGGACAAATACAAATCAAGGTTGTTGGCATCCTGATAAGAAAGATGATGAGATACATCCAATTAATGTATGTCACAACATCTTATTGAATAAAGATGATTTGGTTAGGCAGGTTACAGATGAGAATCCTTATTGGTGTGTGGCTAATGCTCTTTTTTATTGAAGACTTGTCAAGAAAATTACATGCCAATACTATTAGAAAATAGGTAGAATTAGATTAATTGATTGACTATGATTGATTGACTATAATTTTGGTTCCAAAGCTCTCTTTATGGGACCACTTTGCAGCAATAAAAAAAAATACAAACTCTACAGGGCTCACATGCATGGAGTAAAATGAACAAGAGGATTTCTACATAGTACCTATCAAACGCAGATGAAACCTTTGCATTTCAACAAGAAATTCAAATAGATAATAATAAAAGTAGTTTAAAATACAAGTTTATGCCTATGAGGACAACAACCACAACTTTTAACAGAACCCCTATATCCTTTATGCTTTGATGACAATGGAAAAGCTCAAAGCAACACACTATTCACTCGTAGTTCAAAAGCTCTCATTATCGCACGTGTTGACATAATTTTGGTTCCAAAGCCCTCTTTATGGGACCACTTTGCAGTAGTCAATAATATACAGACTTTACAGGGCTCACATGCATGAAAAAAAAATGGACAAGAGGATTTCTACATAATTCCTATCAAACGCAGATGAAACCTTTGCATTTCAACAAGAAACTCGAATAAATAATACTAAAAGTAGTTTAAAATATGAATTTATAATCAAAGTATAACAATGTCTTAAAGCACTATGAAACCCTACTTGCATTTCTGTTCGCATGTACCTGGTTTAAACATTTAATTATTGGTTCTCGATAATGGAATGAAATGAACTTGGACAAATGGAAATAGAATGACCCCATGAAATTGGAACATCAATGTTTGCATGCCTTTAACATGATAGCAGATTTGGGTGCATGAGACTTATTTGAATCTCAAATGGCATAGTGTATGTGGCATATTAGCTAGTTGGCTTAACATGATAGCTTTCAAACAAGTTAATTCAGCGATCAATCAAGCTAATTGGCTGATGAATTAATTGTATTCCATGGTTAGTCATAGCTAATTATTGGTCATCTTTATCCTCCAAATCAGTTAAATCAATGTTGCTTATTCACATTCACAGATAAACAATCTTTCTAAACATTTTGTGTGCTTTTAATAGGAAAAGAGCTTTAGAACAGGATATGTACATTCATCTAAGCATCATAAGACATAGATTTCTGACAGATATAATGGTTTGTAATGCTGTCATGAATATGCATACCAAATATACAAGCACAAGCAAAAACATTTAAACTGTTTGACAAAATTCCTCAAAGAAATGTTGGCTCTTGGTGTGTAGTGATTGCAAATTATGCAAAGAATTATTTGTCAAAGAAGGCTTTTTGCAAACATTCAAGCAAATCAACTAAATAGCTGATCAAGTTAACTGTGAATCAAGTTACTTGACTAATCAGTGAAACTAGTTCATTGATAGATCAATTTTCTTGAATAGTTAATTATAGTTAATTAATAAACATCTTTGTACACCAAATCAATTAAACCAATCATGGCCATTCATATGCAAAAAAAGGAATTTCTTGAAAAGGCTTTATAGACAAGGAAGCAAATGCAATTGCTAGGTGTAAACCCAAATTGCAAAATCCTTGCCAACATCTTCCTTTCTGTTTCTTGTGCTACAAATATTCAACAGGCTATAGCTGTCCATATTAATATGTATCTATGCATGCAGCCATGGATATATGTATCTATGCAACTTCCATACATGTATATTTAAACATTTATGTATCCAACTATGCATCTATCTATCTATCCATGCAACTATGTTTCTATGTATTCTTCTACCTATAGATGCATCCATGCATATATGTATCTGTGTTTCTATGTGCAAATGTATACAGGCATCTATCCATGTATGTGTCAATGTATCTATGAATACATCTATCCATAGATACATGTATCTACGCATCTATGGATACCATGATAGATTTCCACATCCATGTATCTATGGATACATGTATCAAGTAGCTCGGTTCCAGGTCTTGACTCTGCAGCAACAACATCTCCTGTGACTACATAGATCTGTAGAATAACAAAAAATGAAATGCTCAAAGTAATCACAATGCATCTCTAGTCACTAGAATCTATATTACATGATAAACAACCAAGAACTTTTGAGTAGATGAAGGTCATGAACATTGAACCAATAGAAGGACAGTCACCACAACATTTAAGTAAACCTATGGTGTAGACTCTCTTTTCCATTATCAATTTTATTCCCAATTTCGTCCATGAAGAACTTTGTCAACCTATAGATCCTGCTGTTAGCCATGACTTTGATCCATGATTTCCATTTCTTTCATCAATGAATTCCATATCTTTGATCCATGAAGAACTTCTTCAACGTGTGTATCCATGAATTCTATATCTTTGAGGATATTCTTCATGGATGAAATTGGGAATACAATTGATAATGGAAAAGAGAGTGTTGAGCATAGGTTTACTTAAATGTTCTGGTGACTGTCATACTATTAGTTCAATGTTCATGACCTTTATCTACTAAAAAGTTCTTGCTCATTCATACCTTGTTAATTAAACCTGTGATATTGCATTGCATATGTCTCATGTTCTTCACCTTGAAATGTCCATACTAAAATACAGTAATAGAAAGTAATAAAGTAATTATAGTAATACAAAATAATTCCAATAAAAACTAATCAAGAATAATACAAAATACTTTACAACACCCTGTGTTTTACAACTGTCAGTGGGTTGTTGTTTTTACAACACCGTGTGTTTTACAATCTACAGTTTAACAAAACAGTAGTCAAGAATTAAACAAAAAATAGATAGTAATAAAGAGTGATAAAAAATATAGTAATAAACACTAATAAACAACAATACAAATTCTAAATTCATTCAACTGTAGTGTTTCAAAAGACTAATGGAAACTCAAATTCAATGTTTTAGTTTCCATTTCTCATTTAACAAGTCTTTCAACATCCTAATCATACGTGAAGCCACTGAATAACCCTTCCATGATTTGATGGAACTGGTGTGGGGTGATTTCATGAAAGCTCAAGTGTCATAGTATATGTAGCGTAGCAGCTAATAAGTCCATCTCACATTTTGCTGATAACAATTTAATTTGTCTCATCCATCTCTAAACCATTAATCAAAGTCAATTAACAAACAAGTAAATCTTACACTTGACTCATGCAAATTAAGTCAATTCTATCATTAATCATAGTAATAGCAAACAAATGCTTGTTAGATGATGTCATTGTTGAAACCCTACCTGCATTCCTGTTTGCATGTATCTGGTTTAAACATTTAATTATTGGTTCTTGATAATGGAATCAAAAGAACTTGGACAACTGGAAATAGAATGACCCCATGGAATTGGAACATCAATGTTTACATGGCTTTAACATGATAACAGATTTGTGTGCATGAGACTTATTTGAAACTCAAATGTCATACTGTATGTGGCATATTAGCTAGTTGGCTTAACATGATAGCTTTCAAACAAGTTAATTCAGCGATCAATCAAGCTAATTGGCTGATGAATTAATTGTGTTCCACGGTTAGTCATAGCTAATTATTAGTCATCTTTATCCTCCAAATTAGTTAAATCAATTTTGCTTATTCACATTCACAAATACACAATCTTTCTAAACATTTTGCGTGCTTTTAATAGAAAAAGAGCTTTAGAACAGCATATGTACATTCATCTAAGCATCATAAGACGTAGATTTCTGACAGATATAATGGTTTGAAATGCTGTCATGAATATGCATACCAAATATGGGAGCACAAGCAAAAACATTTAAACTGTTTGACAGAATCCCTCGAAGAAATGTTGGGTCTTCGTGTGTAGTGATTGCAAATTATGCAAAGAATTATTTGTCGAAAAAGGCTTTTTGCAAACATTCAAGCAAATCAACTAAATAGCTGATCAAGTTAACTGTGAATCAAGTTACTTGACTAATCAATGAAACTAGTTCATTGATAGATCAGTTTTCTTGAATAGTTAATTATAGTTAATTAAAAAACATCTTTGTACACCAAATCAATTTAACCAATCATGGCCATTCATATGCAAAAAAAAGGAATTTCTTGAAAAGGCTTTATAGACAAGGAAGCAAATGCAATTGTAAACTGAAATTGCAAAATCTTCGCCAACATCTTCCTTTCTGTTTCTTATGCTACAAATATTCAACAACCTATAGCTGTCCATATTAATTGTATCCCTTCATCTATGTTGAAGCCATCTATTTATTCTATTGCTTTCGCTATTATTTCATGAAAGCTCAAATGTCATAGTATATGTGGCGTAGCAGCCAATAAGTCCATCTCACATTTTGCTCATGACAATTTAATTTGTCTCATCTGTCTCTGAACCATTAATCAAAGTCAATTAACGAAAAAGTCAATCTTACACTTAGCTCGTGCAAATTAAGTCAATTCTATCTTTTACTCATTAATGAAATTAACTAATCAACTTAACAAGATAGCTTTGAAACAAGTTAGGTCAGTGATCAATCAAGTTGTTTGACTGATGAGTCAATTGAGTTCAATAGTTAATCATAGTAATAGCAAACAAATCCTTGTTTGATGATGTCATTGTTGAATTTGCTTTTGTGTCCCTGTCTGCACTTTTGCTACAGCTTGAAGCAATGATGCTTCATGGTTCAAGTATTAAGTGTAATTGGAAACCTTTCTTGACTTACATTCATTGATTTAAATCTGTTTGGAAACCATACTTGCAGTGGTTCTTTAGGCTCGATGCAAAACAACAATGTAGTTAAAATGCATAGCAAAAGCCTGTAGAGAACCATGCTCGCACTTGTGCATTTGGAATTCAAGAACCTATGATAAATAGACTACTAGGTTAATCTATTTCCAATTGATACTTGTTTCCATTGAATCCAAAAATAGACTGGCTGGTGTATTTTGATGTTTGGACTATTAGTATCCATTACACTATCACTGTCATCCATTGCAATTATAATTTTGGGAGTTGTTTGCACAAATGTGTTTTCATGCATTGTGAAACCCAACTTGCATTTCTGGGATAAAATGAAGCAAAATAAATAAAAGTAGCAATTTGTTGCCTTGAGTAACTTGTCTCTTGGTATTCATTCAACGAGCACAGGAGCTTTTGCTCTGTCACTGTAAACGTCCCCTTTCTATTGATAAAAGCTGTCAGTTTTCTAACCTATGTCTTTGCTTAAATTTATTTGTATATAATATCTTTCCGGCCTCTCCTCAAGAAAAAAGAATCACATTCTACCACCAAAGAAATGCATTAACGTTAAAGGAGTTTGAAATTGAAGATAAAACCCACAATGCCTCACTTGATAAACTGCTTTTTATAGTGACACCTGGACATTCCTAGCCATAGCAAGAATACCTATGCATCAAGTTGAAAACAAGCTATTAGTTCCCCAGAGGCAAGAATACTTATGTACCACCTAATGCATTTAACCCAAGCAGATTGACCAATCACATTTCGCTTTACTTAACATATTACTATTTTTTGTATAGTTTGAATTGTGAGGAGTTATTTTATATATTGTAAAATAGCATTTTCTATTTTCTATTCAGTCTCTATAGCTTTATAAACTATTTTCATTTTAAAAATTCGAAAATGCTAACGACAAATTGATCAAATAAACGGGTTAAAAGGCATAGTTTAAAAGTTAGCAATGAGAGGCACGAATCTATGAATGCGCATTAAATGATTAAAATATCGTGAAATCATGAACAGCATAAATTGATTGCCACTTAAATAAAGAAAGGCATAGTTTATCAACTGTGGGTAGACGACGAATGCAGAAGAAATGCATTGAATGGCATCTCGCTCGAGGTGAAGGCGCTGGAATGGCTTGGAGGCCACACGTGGCCAAGGTATTTTGGTCATTTAATATAGAGTGAAGTTCCTTGCTATGCATTTCTATTACTTTACGTGTGTTGTTTTTTGTGTTTTGTAAGCTCTTGTTCTAAGGAAGAGTTTGTAGCCACCGAGCAGGAGATGTTACAGTTGCAGGGCCCAGACCTAGAAACGAGTTACTTGAGATGATAATTTGTTATTTTCCACAGTTCCTTTCCATTAAAGTGCATCATGAAGCTGTGTTTCATAGTGCTTTAGTTCACTATCACTATCACTTTTTTCCTAATGTGTCAGTGCATGTATGTATGTATACATGTCTCTATGTGCATATGCATTTACCTATGTGCATATCTATGTAGACATTTGTAGATGCATATATGCATGTATGCATGTGACTCTAGATATATCTATGCATATATGTATTTATGCATATATGTATGTGTGTATAGATGCATCTATGTGTATATGCATGCAATCATATGGATACATATATGTTTATGTCCATAGATGCATTAATCTGTCTTTACATGGATGTATCTATACATATATATACATATGTATACATATATGTGTGTGTCGATATGTCTTTTCTAGGAAAGAGTTTATAGTGACAGGGAAAGGTTGTCATGGTTCCAAAAAAGGACACTTGCAGACAAGCTACTCTAGGCAATAAATAGTTTCTTTCATCAGTTTTCTTTTATTTTAATATCCATAAGCACATTGGGTTTCACAGTGCTCAGCCTACACTATTCTTCAGAGACTAGTTCCTTGGACAAGCAATTGTCTTTTGTCCAATGTACAATGTGAGAGCTTAACAATAACTTGGCGCTTATGAGTCCTCTAAAGATTCCATATCTTCAATTACTGCAGCACTGTTCCATAGTGCGAGCTTTAGAGCCACTGTTTTGTTAGCATGTCCCATAATAGGACCTTGCAAACAATATGAGGACAATGTGTTGAGAGCACTTTACAAACTATCAGGCAAATGCAATTTATAGATATAAGCCTAAACTCCACAATTGCTTTCATCTCTCTCGTTGTCATTAAAGCATAAAGCAAAGAGGATTTTTTTGCAACTTCTATTTTTTGTACTTTTACATGATAATTCGCCTTATTAATTAATGAATCAAATTATCTTAATTCATTAATTTTCTTTTTCCTTCTGTCATTTCATATCTAATTAATTAGGTAACTGTTGAATAGTATTTATATACATAATAATTAAAACAAAGAAATAATTATAACTATCCTTGTGCACATTTGACCCATCAAACAAAATCAATTAAAAAATCTAATTCCACTTGTTCACTGATAGTATTGGCATGCAATTTCCTTGAAAAGTCTTGAAAAAGAGGATTACTCACACACCAATAAGGATTTTGATTTCTAATGTTCCTATCCAAATCATCTTCATTAAATAAGATGTTGTGGCATACATTAATTAGATGTATATCATCATCTTTCTTATCAAGATGCGAACAACCTTGGTTTGTATTTCTCCTTGGGTGTATCTAAATGCCATGAGTTATGAATTCTACTTGCATGTGGCTTCATTGCACAAGTAATAGTAAGTGCTACATAACGGTACAAAATAAACTTATGCATATGGAAATGAAATGACCCCATTTAGTTAGAAAATCAATATTTACGTTGCTTTCACTATTAAGTGATAGCTAGTTTGGCATTAAACAATAGCTAGAAATATTTTTTACCAGAACTTAACAGTCCTAGCACAAGTCTGTGTTGTTTTTTGGCTTAGTATTGACAAGTTGTTGTGGCCTATTTACACTTTTTTAGGCGCTTAAGCAAATATGGGATCTATTCCATTGATTGCTCTTAAAGAGCTTATACCACCATTGCAATAACAGAATTACCCTAGTGCATGCAAAAAAATGTTCTATATTATAGGGTACACAAATAGCAATAAGTATTTAAAAATTATAAAATGCAATTTGCATTTTAAGAAACAAAAGTTCTTACGTGGGTTGTTTCTCGTTCAAATGAATCTACATAAGAATTTTGTTTTGTTTTTATGAATAGCATAGTATATGTCACTCACTGTACTCATTTGTCTAAATTGTCCTTGTAACAGGGATCAATGCTTTCAACTGTATTTAAACAATCACGCACAAACTGCACTAGGAAAAATTGCTTGTGCCTATCACAATTTGTACATTCCTACAAGTATACTTGATCGTTCGATAGCAGATTGCAAGGTCAGTTTTCCAAATTGTCTTTTTGCTTTTCTTGAAATGCAATTGAAATTCTTCAATATAGTAACTGCATAAAGTTCTTTTCCATGTATTCATTTTGTCATCTTGTATTCCTCATTTCTTTGAACATAAATGATTTAGAAGGCTGCTTGCACATATACAAACAAGAAAATGCATTTTCCACAATTGCAATAGTAATTTGTCTTCGAGCAATAGAACAGGTTTTGCTTATGTGTTAATAAGTTATACTTCCTCTATACAATATCCATAGAATAGAATGAATTGCTAGCATGCAATTTTTAAACCCTGTTTGCAGTTTCAAATAGCCTTTAGAGTCATAAGTCTTTGTTTTATGTCAACTAGTTTTTACCTATATGCATTTAAGGCAATTTTTTTCATAGGACTGCTTATATCTGTGGCAAGTTGTTGTGCAGTGTGTAAGTTAACGTATGTTTAATCTTCCTGTATTGCAAATAAAAGCCTACAAAGTTAATTTCAAAAGCTGACATGGCACATGAGTACAATGAATGATGTACTACGTCACTCATATACATGACGCAATATTTTCCCATGGTCTTGCTTACATGCAAAATGACATTAACCACAATTTTTTTTTTTGCTCACATTGCCAATTTCATCACAGGTTTTAAACTCTAAAGTAAAGAAAAACTGAGGAAAGAAACTATTTATTGCTCAAGTACCTGCTTTCTAGTTCTAGATATTGTAACTGAGTAACAAAGTCTCAATCGCTATAAACTTCCCGTAACAAAGACTTGTAGAAGAAAAAATGGTTAGTAATAGCTGCTTAATAAATCACCTAAGTCTATAATGAACAAAGTACTGCTATACATTTCATCAAGCTATTCCAAATAGCTTCATCCACCCATATGCTATTGTTGCATTTGCTGTATCTATGGCCTAGCCTGCACTCGAGTTTCACCCTTTTTTTAATTATTTAATCAATCATGCTCACTTTGCTTGTTGGACCATGCTTTTGCATTTTCCCCGCATTTTTAAACACAAATGATTTTAAAAGCACCTTACAACAAGAAAAAGCCATAGATCTTCTTTGATCAAACAATGCCTTTGCATTTCCCTGATTTTCTTAAAACATAAATGATTTGTGAAACTATTCTCTACATGCCACTTAATTCATGTTTATCTGAATAGATTTTAAAATCATCTGCTCTTTGAGAAAATCAGTCACTTAGAAGTACATAGAAACAAAGGAATCCAATTACACAAAACATTTAAATACCATAGACTAAGATTGACAATGTGAGCAAAAAAGATTCTTATCCACCATTTGTTGCATGTAAACAAAGCTACCTGAAAATATTGTTTTGTGTTTGTGGCATTGAAAGTATACATCATGCATTGTACTCATTTATCCACTCTTTTTTGTAATGTAATAGAATAAGTATAATCATAGGGGACAATGGATAACAAGGTTAGGTTGAAGAATTAATACTATTTTCCCCTTGTGCTTCTATTAAATTGTTTGTTGTGTGGTATGTTACATAGGCTTTTGCTACTACTCAAGAACCATTTTCCAACATATATAGAGATTATTAACTTCCAAGATCCTCGACAACATGATTAATACTATGGAATGCTATTGAGTAAAAGCACATAGGCGATGATGTAAACAATTATAGATTTTGTAATCTAGATACTAGCATTAGATGCTATTCATACACAACATTTGCTATTCTCAAACACATTAGGATACACGAGAAACAAAGAAAATGATAGACGTTGACACCTATGAATTAACAAAGCGCCCCCAAATATCAAACATTGACTACGTGCTTAAGGGCGAGGGACTTTGCAGATTGAGTGCTTTTGCATACAATGTTGGTGATTGTTTGTTTGACTCATTACAACTATTGCTTAACAATCATTACACATCAATTCAACTATGAAACGGAGCTATAGATTACTTCTTGAATTGCCTTCAAAACAAGGACAAAGAAGCAATAAAATCATACAACTATGAACTAGACCCTGATACTATATATACATTGCACAAAGTACATGATCCGCAAACATATTTCCGCAGAATGCGATTATCTGCAAAGCCACAAGCAGATTGCACTGAAAGTGGATTGTGGGGTGACCTATTTTGCATTCACTGGATATCCAAATGGTTGAATATACAAATATCCCTTTGGTCAAGAACAACAGCAAGAAGGTACTTACAGTTCAATAGTTCTGATTACACAGAATCAGTCTCTATACTATTTCATGACATGAATTCTTTAAGTGGACACTTTGAACCATTGTTAAAAATTGAAACACAAAACGTAACTTCAAAACAGCCCATAAGTTCACATGAAATAAAAAAAACTGTGCACAAAGTATCCTCAAATGTCAAACATTGACAATGTCCTTAGAGCTGAAGGCCTTTGTAGATTAAGCACATTTGCATACAATGTTGGCGATTGTTTGTTTGATTCGCTTCAAGTGCTACTTAACAACCAGTACACCTCAACTCAATTATGCAATGGAGCTATAGATTATTTCCTGGCTTGCTTTGAAAAAAAAGGACAAAGAAGCAATTAAATCATACAACAATGAACCAAACTTACTCATATTGCACAAGTGACATGATCAAATATCACGCATATTGTCTAAAGTTTATATAAATGAGAAGGATCGTGGATTGCAAGATTTGTTTGTATTCAATAGATATCCGTATGGTTAAAAATACAACAAGCTCGGTCATTGACAACATCAAGAAAGTACGATTTCAATGATTCTCGATATACAAAATCAGTCTCTATATTGTTCCATGATACAAACCCTTTGGCTGGACATTTTGAGCCGCTTCTAAGAATCAAAGCCCAAAATCTAACTCGCCAATGCTCAACAAGCTTACTCCAACTAAAAATGTTGATCAGAAATCATCCACAATACAAAAATACTTACTTGACCAAGCCACATGCTTTGCCTAAAAACAAGGAAAATTTGATACCATTTGTCATAGCAAACAATTTTAAACATAAATCAACAATAAGACTTAATCACCTGAAGAACTTGATTATAAAAGAAAAACAAAAAGAAAGTGTACCTAGCAGCCCAAAGAAAAAAAAAACATTGACACCAATAGAAATTTATAAAACAACAATACAGGATACACCAAAACACTCATGTGCAATTTGCCAAGTGCTCTGTTTCAACAAGGACATCATGATTTTCAAAGAAAAACAAAAAAAGCTATACTGTAAGCTACTACAATCAGATTCCTTACCATTCACAGATCTCATATGCAATGTATGCTACTTTGCATTGAAACAATCCACTATTCCAAAGTATGCTACGCCACAGAAAATATGAACTAACAGACCATTGTGCTATGTGCAAAATTTAACTCATCTAGAAGAACGACTTGTCTCACTTAGAATTGCATTTGCAAGGTATTTTGGGAACTAGGGTTTAAAAGGTCCTTAAATACTCTTAATAGAAATTTTATTATAAATGTCCTCGTTGACATGAACATTGTACAAAGAGTATTACTAAGCACCATTTTAATATAGTACAAATAATTGATGTTTCATTGAAAAGACGCTTAAAATACAAAAAATGCATTTCAAAAAGGCATGGTGCGCCCAAATGTCATCATGCAAGCTTTGACTTAATTAACAAGGACACCATTATACAAATGCACGAAGTCCAACATAAACCAAGATTGGCAAGAAGTTCTCCATTGCACTCAAGAAAACGAAGACAATAGTCCACAAAATACAAGTGAAACAGAATCAAATAGTGAAATGGAAAATGAAAACCCATTAGAAACATTGATACATGGATTTACTGAGTCTAGAAGTATCCATAACATGGAAGACAAGATTATTGAAATTGCACCTGCAGAGGACAAGTATCCAATTGAATGTTTAATATCTATGCCAAGAACACTTCCAACTTATTCTTGGCAACCACGGATAATGACATTGTAAAAACTTATGTATCGAAATAGACACATTGGGCTCTTACAATAAAGACAATTTGTTATCATATAAACAAACATTTTTCAAAGCTATAGTACTAATAACAAGCATCGCCTAATGATAATAAGAAGGTGGCAATACTAGTAAGAGTTTTATTGTGAAAGACGCTAACACAAACCAAACTTAGAAAATTTCAACCATATTGGATATGTTGATTCTCAAAGAATAAGAATCTCCGTATCATTCACAACAACTTAAGAAAAATGTATTTGCTATGATTCGACAACTAGGACCACCGACATTTTCATCATTTAGTGCTGAGCAAAATTGGGATCCACTAATTCAAACATTACAAGAGTTGCACAATCTACACCAATCAACACAAAACCGTCAAGAATCTAATCACCCAACACACGTTGACAAATTTGAACTAATCAAGAAAGATCATATCACTTGTGCACGTTACTATAAACATAGAATCAATGCAATAAAAAAATTGATACTTACAGATGACTCTTTCTTTGGAAATGTCATTGATTACTTCTCAGTCACTGAGTTCCAAAATCGAGGAAACGAACATGATCATTTTCTCATATGGGTTAAAAATGCACCGATCTACACAGAAAATAACAACACGGACATCATAGCTTTTGTTGATAAGTATATTACTTGCAACACTAAAAATTTGAAACTTCCTTTGGCAATGCTACACAAACACCATCATACAAAGAAATGCAAGAGATCAAGAAAACAACTTTGTAGGTACAATTTTCCTTTCCCACCAATGCAAAAGTCAACTATACTTTTACCAATACTCCAAAAGACTGAAGTGATAACTACAAATGCCAATCGCATTTTGAAACTCCAAAAGCAAATTATTTAAATATTCACTTTTCAAATGTTCTTTAAAGAAATTAAAACTTAATCGACAATTTAGAATGGTTTACTGAAGCTTATCAAGACAACAGTTTATACACTTTTCTTACAAAGAAAACCATTAGAAATATGGAACAATAGTTTTTCAAGGAAAATATTGCACCTTTGGAAGGCCAATATAGATGCCTAGTTCATGCTTAATGCATATGTCATAGCAATGTATTGCAGCTCTTACATTGCAAAGATAGACAAGTCAATTACATATGCATTCAAAGAATACGACAACGGCTACAAGACAATATTGATGCAATACGAATGGTAAGTAAACTTGGAAATGCCATGCTTAACTTGCAACAAATGTCATCACAACAAGCTGCACATATTTTTTTGTCATTGCCATTAAATTACAGTTCAAGAAAATGTATATTCATTGATACACGATCTGACAATGATCACACATTTATACTCAAATCTATTAAACAATTGAGCAATGAGTCAGATGAATCAGAAAATGTCCTTGCAAAATCTATTATAGACTATTATTAAATACCTAAAAACAATGGTGATTATATACGGTGTAATTTGTTCTAAGATACAACAAATAATGGCATACAATTGGAACCAAAGGCCAAACCCAATGTAGTACGGTTTAATAATTTCAACAAACACTTTGATATAGAGAATCAATAGAGAGCAATTGGTTCTCTATGTTCCATTTACCATTAATGAGCATACACTCAAATAAAACTTTGACTCTTGGGAACATGCATACATGTACCATGGACAAACCATTCAAACAAACAGTGCAAAGTTCATCCACAACACAAACTCCACATGGGGTGACATTGACAAAGCTATAAATGATCTTCAGTCTCTTGAAGATGAAAAGCTCATTGACCTGCCAATGCAAGCAAAGCTTTCCTAGAAAGAACTATATGACATTCAAACAGACCTTCCAAACATAGGTCATTCTAACCCAAATACCACGTACTCTAATGGATTTCAAATTACAAAGCACCCACAGATTGTAGATAACAATGAATACTACAAGTTAAGACGAATGTTAAATAAAGAACAACAAGCAATTGTTAAGGATGTTCTCATAAAAAAGATGAAAAATCCACAAAAGCCATTGCACTTGTTTTTGACTGAAGGAGCTAGAACAGGAAAGAATTTTACAGCAAAAGCCATCTACCAAGCTCTCATTCGCATGTATAGCAATTCTGTTGACAATAATCTAGACAAACCCAAGGGCTTATTAACTGCATATACAGGTAAAGCAACATATAACATAGGGGGATTCACATTACATTCAGCATTTCACATACCTTTTAATACATCAGAATTCCTGCCACTGAACACTAAAGTACTTGACACTATGTCAAAGCACTATGATCAATTGCGCATACTTCTTATAGACGAGATATCATTAGTTGGCTCAACATTCCTATGGTATATTGATAGAAGACTACAAGACATAATGCAAATGCCTACAACATACTTTGGAAACCTTGATACCATATTTTGTGGTGACCTTTACCAGGCACAACCTGTCCTTGACTCTGTGGTTTTCAAAAATAGGCCTACTCCAATTGAATTAATGCCTTATAGTTTCTGGAAAGACCACATAAAATGCTATTCATTGGTGACTACTATGAGACAAAAAGATGAAATATTTATTTCAATCCTTAATAGACTATGAGTAGGCATTCAGACAACTCATGACATAGACTATATCAACAAAATTTTCTTTCGTCCTGTACCATTAGATCCATTGCTTCCGCACCTTTTCTATAGGAGAATAGATGTTCAAGCACATAACAACAAAATGCTATCAATCATTCCAACCCAAATGATTGTGCTGGATGTGATAGATGAAGTTAACGAGGACCTTAATGCAATACGAGTGTACAGTCACACAACAACACTCCCATCACAAATATGCTTGAAACCAAACATTCTTGTTGAGCTTTATGCAGGCAATTACAATGTTCAAGATGGCCTTGTCAACGGTTCAGATGGAATTTTTAAAGCATATACATCACAAAACAATATTGATATTGTCTAGATTAAATTTAATGACCCATCAATTGGACATCAACAGTGCACAAAACTAGCACATTGCTATTCTACTATCATTGACAAAGACTAGGTGCCTATACAATGCATTGCTAGGCCAATGCAGAAAATAACAATAAACAAGAAAATTACAACTAGAAAACAATTCCCAGTACAAGTAGCATGTGCACGAACCATACATCGATCCCAAGGATTAACAATGGAGGCCTTGGCTTTTGATCCCATAGGCATTAGACAACATGGACTAACCTATACAGCTCTGTCACGAACAAAATCAGTAGAATCGTTATTTCTGTTACAACCTTTAACTATAAAAAACTTCAAAGTTAAAGACAAAATACAACTAGAAATGTCTTGTCTTTAGACATGTGCACAATGGCAACTTGATAATCTAAACACATGTTCAAAAAACAAATCACATATGCTCCTATGTACATTGAACACTCGTAGCTTGAAAGCACATGCAGAAGACATTGTCAATGACTATGGCATAATGCAATCTGATATCTTGTGTCTCCAAGAAACACATATGCATCCCTTTGAGCTAAATACCTTGTCACAGTGATTTTGATAACTTCTTCATATAACATACATGGCATATAACTTTAACTAAGAAACATTTACTCTTGTCAAAAACAACACACCATGAAACCTCAAATATTAAAGCTATCACATTAACAATAATGCTATCTAACAATGAACTCAATGTTTGTAATATTTATGCAAGACCTGCAACTGCCATAGATGAAGTAATCGCAATCTTGCAAATAATTATTGGATCCATAAATTCAGAAAATATGTTGTACATTTTAGGCGATTTTAATCTCGATATGTCTTCGTAAAAGGTATGAAAAAAAAATACTTCCATGCTTATATGTAAAGTAATATACAATTTATAAAGGAACCAATAACACAACATGGGCGACTCAAATATTGATCATGTTTGGTCCAACACGACTACAAATATATGCTCTATCTATATATCAGAAGCATATTGGACTGATCACAATCCAATTTTCCTAAAATTGCATATTGCACAATAGACAAATTCAACTTTATAGAACTTATAGCCTTATATCACCTTTATGCATTGCAATGTCTTTTCCAATGCTATATCCATTATTTGCAGGAGATCTATGGATGAAACTAAAAGACAGTCAAAGCAAATACAAACCACACAAGAAGAATCAGCACAATGGTAAAGTGCTCATAGTATTATTCCTTCATACTCATTCACCCAAATCACAAATATTCAAATAACATTGTTCCAATTCTTTGCAGGACACCAAAAGATGTATCAAAAAGACAAGCAAAATAGGTGCAAATTGCACAGGAAGAGTCAGCACAACGGTAAAGTACTTGGTTCTTCATTGTGCCGCCATTTGCCCAGCTTGCTAATATCAAATTAGCATTTTATTGACATTAGCCTTGTTCCTTGTAGGACAAGAGTCAAGAAACCTAGGCTTGTTTCAATCGAACAGCTAAATGCAAAAAGAGTTGGAGACACCTTCCAAGGTGATGTCCTGTTGTCTACAAAGCAACATTGGATAAGCACAACAAACACAAGAATGCGCCGTACGATCTCGACAGATCACAAAGCGTAAATGATAATCACGCTAAATGTTAGTGGAAACCTTGTGTATAAACATGAGCCTAAAATAGTCCTAGGGTCAGCTATTTCAATCTCAGATTTTCAAGTTGCACCTAGGACAGATTATGACAGAGGTGACTGTGATTGCATTTTGATTTTAATAGACATAAGCACCACTGAAAACATCCCTCGCCTCTGTCAAGAGTACAAATTCATTCCAAGTATGACTATCAGCCAATTGTTAACAACTGTGAATGAGTACCCAGCTGGCACAATAGCTACGCTAGTAGTTGGTGCCAAGAAAATGGGTACCCAATTTGCAATTGACATCAAAGATGGCCACACTAACATAGACAGAGAATAGGTATTTCGGTCTATAGAACTTTTACCTCTTTCGCCTGCTTTTAATGTTCTAAGGAAGTGGGTCTCTACAAGAATTTCCGTAATAAAATATAATTCTTCTCATTGACCTGTGTACCGCTATTACGGTCAACATATGAGCAACAATACTTTGCACTTGAAGACCAATTGCATACAAATAAAACACCTGCAATGCTTTTCAAGAATGTTGTAAGAAAAGCATATTAGAAGAACACATTTCACACATGTCGATCAACATTCATCTGTACCTTGAATGACAAAAGAAGCTTGGAAAAACTCAACAGCCTACTACATTCAACTTTCAAGGTAACAACATTCTTTTTTAAAAAAACTAGTGAATCCAAACTTGTATTTTTGTCTCCTCTAACAACTTTGAACCATATTCTATAGGTTTCTAGTACTCTAAAAGCAACAAATGCATTTTCCAATCCATTTCATGCATGCTGTCCAAAATGAAAATTCAAATTCGCTGCTTATGGCACACTCCAAGAAAAAATTGCTCACTGTAAACAGTGCAACCAACAAGTCAATTATACATTCTGTTTACAACTTAAAACTACCATAACAACTTATGACAATCAAACAATTCAGTCTTCAATTGACTAGGTCACCATGCACCGTCTATTGCCCACACTGCAAAGGCTTAGCTATGAAGACTATATCAAGGACAAGTCAGCAATGATATTCATCCTACGGGACTTCAGTGCTGAAGGACATTTTAGCCTTGACCAAAACAATGCCATTGTTGAAGCCATTTGCATTGAAAAATAGACAAGAAACATCACCAAAAGGTAATAAAGTCATTCATATGTAAACTTTTTCTCTTTTGAACCAACACCTCAAATCACTATCCATACAAACTATGTTTCTAATACATAGCATTTTGTTGGCTTTACAGGAAACTAGGAATACATGAGCACAAATTTACATTGTTCAGACTTTTACTTTTTCGCCTTTCCATGCTCCAAGACATTTCACTGGTTTTCACATGTTAAAGACATCTTTGGTTTTAAAATACTCTATTGCTATTATACATTTAGACACTTCTATAGGTTACTATGTTAAAGTCTTCTTGAATATGGACATCTAAAACTCTAATTTTGTTTTTGCACCTATGAAGACAATGGTTCTCTATGTACGTCTGACATATATGTTCAATAATTATTACCCCTCCATGCATAATGCCATTCAAACTATATAGTTTAAATGTTCCCTTTTGCATTATGTTCTTCCTAGCTTTTCCAATATTTGCTTTCTGATTCTTACGTTTTCAAGACTTTATGGTGACCAACTGGAAGTTGTTATGGTTGCACACTCTAGACCCATTAACAAGTTACTTGAGACAATAAATGGTTATTTTCCTCTGGCTTTTTTCATTTTATGCTGTTAATGCAACCAAGTCTCGCCCCTGCTTTTATGCATTGTACTTTATAGTCACTTTTCCATCATGCATTCTAATGTATAGAGTACACTCCTGTATACACAAATCCATATGTTGCTTTCGCTGCATATATGCATATTTACATGTATATATGCCTCTCTGTCCATATGCACATATGCACATATTCATGTATACATGTATTCATCTAAGCTTCTACGTATCCCTGTATGCAATTGCGTATACATGCGTCCATGTATTTATGGATGCGCTACTCTAGCCTTGTATCAATTTATTATGTTATATGGATATCACATATAGTAACACTAATTAGCTCTTCCACTGTACATAATAGTTGTTTTCATAAATGCTAGATCGAGCTTATATGTATCGGGATACATATAAACTCACACTAAAAACTGCTGAATTATGATCTCTATTGTCCCATTTTCATAGACATGTTACTATTGCAATCAAATGTGTAAAGCATTCGTGTCCAAAGAAATTAGATACAGGAATGGAAATATGTTACACAACCTTGTCTTATGCCTTTATAGCAATTTTTTCATTGCATTTCAAGAAAACCAGAAACTAGAATTTTATTCATATTATTTCATCTATGGCATTTACAACTTTTCCAATAATTATTACAAGCATAGAGTTCAGTGTTGAATAGTTCTATTGTTCATGTCATGGCTTCAACTTTGTTCATGCCAAATTGCATTATCTGACAAAGTTAACATGCAAAAACCAAAGTGTCCATTGTGAACACTTATTGCATTCCATGGGACCACATTTCTTTGAGGAGTTTTTTTGAACAATTCGCTTCCCTTGTATATGTTTCCATATTTTGCATATGTTCCTATGAGCACATTAACTATAACAGATCACAAAATTCCTTTATCCTGTATGCTTTCATCATAGCGAAATAGCTCAAAGCAATTGCAGAATCTAGGTTTTGAGAACACAGGCTTACAGAACACAAAAACAACACACACAAAGTAATAAAGATGCATAGCAAGTGGCTTAACTCTATATTAAATGACCAAAGTACCCTGTCCATGCATGGTCACCAAGCCACTCCAGCGCGTTCACCTCCAGCCAGATGCCATTTAGTGCATTTAATTTGCATTCATGCATTGCGCTCACATTTTCCTGATATTTAAAATAATCAGATTCATGATTACGACTCTAGCCACCCAACCTCAAACTATGCCTTGTTAAATTTATTTAATCATATCATTCTGAAGTTTTAACCAAAATGATTTATAAAGTTACTTAGTCAATAGAAAAATGAGATATATGCTAATTTTCCAATATATAAAATAGCTCCAATGCAAACGCAAGGTAAGCAATATAAATAATGGTGAGCGCATTTGGCCATTGCTCGTTAAAAAGACCCAGGAAAATGCATAGGCAAATTAAAAATAGGTTCATAGGAAAGAGCTTTTGATTCTGAACCCATATGCATACTTTGATTAAAACTAGTGGCTGAAGGTACATAATCCACTGATGCAAGCTCAATGCATTGAATGGCATCTGGCTAAAGGAAACGTTGTTTGCATTGCTAGTTACTCTTTGAATATATAACAAGGTTCAAGGAAAAAACTCTCATTACCGCACATGTTGACATAATTTTCATTCCAAACCTCTCTTTATGAGACCGCTTTGCAGTAATAAAAAAAATACAAACTTTACAAGGCTCACATGCAACCATGCATATTGCTTGCAGTTACACTTCTACATGCATCCATGTAAATGAATATATGACTGCGTATTAATACGCAACCAAGCGACAGGCATCTATGCAACTTCAAATGCAATCCATGGATATTTCCATACATGTATATTTAAGCATTTATGTATCCAGCTATGCATCTATCTATCTATCCATGCAACTATGTTTCTATGTATTCTTCTACCTGTAGATGCATCCACGTATATATGTATCTGTGTTTCTATGTCCAAATGTATACAGGCATCTATCCATATATGTGTCAATGTATCTATGAATACATCTATCCATAGATACATGTATCTATGCATCTATGGATACCATAATAGATGTCCACATCCATGTATCTATGGATACATATATCAAGTAGCTCGGTTCCGTGTCCCGACTTCACAAGAAGAACATCTCCTCGTGTGGACTACGGCCAGACGGTAGAATAATAAAATGAATGTCAGCACCACAATGCATCTCTAGTCACTTCTAAATCTATATTATGATAAACGCATACTCCGTTAATACCACTGAAACACAATCAAGAAAATACAATACTATCAAATTAAAAACAACTTTGAAACATCAACCTGCACTAAATACTGCATATGCACAGTGACTAGCACATTTAACCAGATGACTATGAGCTATATGTTACCAAAATCTAAAATCTAAAGATATATACCATCCTGCACCTATGCACAAATACATATTACCAATATATATATATAATATATGTATTATTATATACATGCAAATCAGAACATGGATGGCTATAAAGACTATGTTTCATGGGATTATTAAAGAGTTGACTTGCTTATATGGTCTCATACTATGTGCCATGAGGACAATACTACAATATTCAGGAACTGTAAATGAGTTACTTGAGTAACAACAGTTTCTTTCCCTCGCCTCTACTTTGAGGTTAAAAGCACACAGTGAAATTGGCAATGTGAGCAAAAAAAAATTGTGGCTCACTTGCTCATTCATTCCAAAGCTCTCTTTATAGCACAGTTGTGCATTGCTTCCAAGACTCATATGAATCCTTGGTATTTCAAGAAAAGATTCAATTGGATAACATTAAAAATGATCTAAACTATGATTTTATAATCAAAGTATCCAAATGCGTTGCAGCAATGCGAAACCCAACTTCCATTTAACATGTACAATGAAAGTAAACAAAACGAAAAATGCATTTGCTTCAAAGTTTTTAAAGCAATTTCAACAGACTGTCTAGCCATTGTCCAAAATATGGTTTGCTATCAGCATAGTCCTTGAACCTTCTTTAGGTCTGACTGCTACTTTGTTAATTCATTTTGATTGAAAGGTCAAAATGTGAAATGTTCCCAAGGATAATTATACTTATTTATCTCTTTTAATTGTTATATATTCAAAGACTACTTAGCAATCCAAACAGCCTCCCCTTTAGTCAGATGCAATTCAATGCATTAATTTTGTATCAATGAATTATGTACTTTCAGCCACTAGTTTTAATCAAAGTATGCATATGGATTCAGAATCAAACTCAAAATAAATGCATATATAAATGTAGCCTTTTTCTTCATTTCATAATGTATCTATGTATCTACGTGCACCGCGCATATCGACGGTATATATCTTGTCATCTCGGCGCATCCGGGTTTATATATGTATGGTTATATCCAGGCATGTCCCTGACGGCGTAAATATGCACTCATGAATTGCATACATCCATGTATATATGCATCTATCGAGCAATTTGCATGGATACATGTATATATGCATCTATGGACTCATGCACCATGTATACATGATGTACTCATTGGTTCCAAAGCTTTCTTTATAGGACAGCTGTGCATTGCCTCCAAGACTCAGATGAATCCTTCGTATTTCAAGAAAATATTCAAATGCATAACACTTTAAATGGTCTAAACTATGATTTTATAGTCAAAGTATACAAATACATTGTAACAATGCAAAACCCAACTTATTAAAGATGTACACGAAAGCAGCCGTATAGTCTCAAACTTTCTTTAGGTCTGATTGCTACTTTGTTAATTGACTTTGATTCAAAGGTCAAAATGTGGAATGTCGCCAAGGATACTTATACTTACTTATCTCTTTTAATTGTTATATATTCAAAGACTGCTTAGCAATCCAAACAGTCTCCCCTTTGGTCAGATGCCATTCAATGCATTAATTTTGTCTGAATGAATTATGTACCTTTAGCAACTAGTTTTAATCAAAGTATGCATATGGATTCAGAATCAAACTCCCAAAATAAATGCATATATAAATGTGTCTTTTTCTCCATTTCATTATGTATCTATGTATCCATAGATGCAGCCATGCATATATCGATTTATGCATATCTTGCCATCTTTGCATGCATCTGTCTATATATGTTTGACTGTATCTATGGGTGCATGTATACATTGATTTATGCATACATGCACCTATGAATTGCATACACACATCCATCTATATATGTATCTATCAATATTTTGCATGGATACATGTATATATGCATGCATGGACTCATGCACACATGTATTTGTCTTTGTCTTTGGTCAAATGGCCCCTAATGGCCAAAGTATCCTAGCCACCCATGGCCGTCAAGCAATTCCAGTGCCTTCCCCACCAGCCACATGTCATTTAATGCATTTGCTTCAATTATTTTGACCTCTCCATGTGTTCGCATTTTCCTAATATTTCAATGCATTTAATTTGCACTCATGGATTACGTATCTCTACTTGCCAGTTTTATAAACTATGCCTTTGCTTAACTTTATTTAATCAATCTATGCAATCGCATTTCACTAATTTTCAATAAAAACAATAATTTATAAAGCTATTCTGATAAATAGAAACAGCTAAATGCTAATTTTCCAATATTGATTTATCAGAATAGTGCTAGTTTTCCAATATAACAAAATTAAAAGTTATATGTTGACATACATTTATGCATATTGTCCATACATGCATATATGCATATATTCCTTCATCCATATTTGCATGTGTATATGAATACATCCTTCCATGTAACATATGCATTTGTACCTATATGCAAATATGCATACATCCATGTATACATGTGTTCATATCTCCATCTCTCCATGTAGTTCTGTTTTCTGTGTATACATGTGTCTGTTGATGCATCCATGCATATATCTATGAATAGCTCTACGTATTTCTCTCTCCATGTATTTAATGTTCTCCACTGCATCAGCATTTGCATGTTCTCAGTTTTATGATCTTCCATATTTATTTTTTTCATAGTATATGCATAAGAACTTCCACTTTGTCTTCTGTTTTCACTCTTCTATCCATAAATATCATTATATTTTTATATCCACTCTTCTATTGTCACATTTCGAGGAAGCTCAGGGATCTCAATACCTTGTTCAGTACGAAGGAGAGTGAGAAATGCAACATGGGTCTTTTTTCTGTGTTTATATTGACGGACTCAGCCCTATGATGATTTTTAAAAGCATAACCAATACCAAACTAGACATTCTTCCACCCCTTCTTGCAAGAAATAATCACTTCATACCCTATTGATTCCATTCATTTCCATTTCCACCCTTGCACGTCCTTTCTTCTCAAATCAAATACATTTCAAAATCCATTTATTTGCTTGTGTTGCATCATACCAATGTGTTGCGTTCCTTTTTTCATTAAATCCAGCTCTCTCATTGAAATATTCATTTCTTGCATTTAATTGTAAGCATATAACTTACAAACGATAAATTCATACCATTTACATTCCCATTCATTCTCATATCCACCATCCCATATCCTTGCCTCCCATGTCAAATACTTTTCATAACTTATTCATACACCTTATTTGCATCTCACCATTCTCTCAATTCGCTCTCTTTGTTCCACTCACATAACTCGTTCTTCTTTTTAACACTCACATATCTTTATCTATCTACACCTCAAATATACCTTCATCTATCACAACAAAATTCACACCATACCAAACAAAGAAAAAGATGAAGAAAATATCAAGGTTATGCAAATAAACACTGAGGGATTCGAAAATAACACTCATAACATACAGTTGTATTCAAGAGTTATTTTCATAATGTCTTTTCTAAACCTTGTTTATTACAGATCCCTAAAAGTGCGTATAACAATTTCTTCAAGCCTATAATGTGTAATCAGATTTAACAAATATTTACATGTTTCCATGCATTCAAATGCATCATTAGGTATCCTTTATACAATTGTTCAAAAAACAATATTGTATATGTTTCAAATGCATATTGTTCCTGACATTTCTCGGTTTATGCACACATGCATTTATAGATTGTTCTTTGTGTGCCAAATTACATGGACACATCTATACATCCATGCATGCATAAATGTTTACATGGATCCATATATTTATGCATTCCTTTGATATATGCATTGCTGATATATAGTTTGTTTTCCTTGTTTTCCTTTCACTTACTACTGCAAATGCTACTTGAGCATCAATGTGCTTTGACAGATTTGTATTTCTACTTGATTTTAGTGTTTCCCATTCAAATTTCTCGTTCACATGTCATGTATGCTTTTCACTCTTCTTTGCATTGTGTGCACATGGATACATGTATACATGCATGCATGTATACTTAGATGCCTCAAGCATTGTTACAAATGTTTAAGATTATTTGCATTCAATACTTGAGACAAAATAATAATACATTTTTGCTTCCTAGATAAGATCATAAAGGAAATTTGTTACTGCAAATGTAAACATGCACCCATGTAAAGGTACTAGTATTCATTGGTGTTTCTCTTTTGACTCTTGCATCCTTAAATATCATTATATTTTTATATCTATTCTTCTCTTGTCACATTTCGAGGAAGCTCAAGGATCTTGGAACTTTGTTTAGTCCAAAGGAGAGTGAGAAATGGGACACTATTCTTCCTTTTGTATTTGTATTGAGACACTCAGCCCTATGATGATTTTAAAAAGCATAACCAATAACAAAATAGACATTCTTCCACCCTTTCTTGGAACAAAAGTTCACTTCATACCCTATCGAATCCACTCATTTCCATTTCCACCCATGCACATCATTTCTTCTCAAATCAAATACATTTAAAAATCCATTTATATGCTTCTCTTGCATCACACCAATGTCTTGCATTCCTTTTTTCTCTCAATCCAGCTCACTCATTCAAATTTTTTTATCTTGCATTTAATTTTAAGCGTTTAACTCGAAAATGATAAATTCATATCATTTACATTCCATTCATTCTCACATCCAATTTCACATATCGTTGCTTCCCATATCTAATACTTTCCATAAGGCATTCATATACCTTACTTACATCACATCATTCTCTCAATTCCTTCTCTTTGTTGCACTTACATCGCTCATTCTTCTTTACCACCCTTACATATCTTTATCTATATATAGCTCAAATATACCTTCATCCATTAGAACAAAATTCACACCATACCAAAGGAAAAAATGAAGAAAATATCAAGGTTATGCAATTAAACACTGAGGGCTTTGAAAATAACTATCACAACATAGAGTTGTATTCAAGACTTCCTTTCAAAACATTTTTTTCTAGATCCTGTTTATTGCAGATAACTAAGAGCACATATCACAGTTTCTTGGAGGCTAAAATGTATAATCAGATTTCATAAATATTTACATGTATCCATGCATTCAAATGCATTGTTGGATATCCTTAATACACTTGGTCAAAAAACAATAATGTATTATTCTTTTGTTTCGATCATAAATTTTCTTTTTATATCTTTCAAATGCAAATTATTTCTGACATTTTCTAGCTTTGTGCACATAGGCATATATAGATTCTTGTTTACTTACCAACTTACATGGACACATGTACACATAGATAGATGCACAAATGTTTGCCTTCATCCATACTTTTATGCATTCCTTCGATATATGCATTGCTAATAAATAGTTAATTTTCCCTATTTTCTTTCATTTAATACTGCAAATGCAAATTGAGTCTCATTGTTAAAATACAATTGTATTCAAGAGTTATTTTCAAAACGTCTTTTCTAAATCCTGTTTCTTACAGATTCCTAAAAGCATATATGACAATTCCTCAAAGGCTATAATGTATATTCATATTTCACAAATATTTACATGTATCCATGCATCCAAATGCATTATTAGATATACTTTATACACTTGTTCCACAAACACTAATGTATTGCTCCTTTGTTTCAGTCAGTAATGTTTTTTTAGTTCTTGTTTAAGCTGCAAATTGTTTCTAACATTTCTAACTTTATGGACGCAGGCATATATAGATTCTTCTTAGCATAGCAAGTTACATGGACACATGTACACATCCGTGCATGCATATGTCTTTACATGGATCCATATTTTAATGCTTTTCTTTCATATATGCATTCATACTAACTAGTTTATTTCTCTTCTTTTCTTTCATTTAATACTGCAAATGCAACTTCAGTCTCATCACGCTTTCAGGCTTGCTCAGGTGCCAAGGATGCTTTTCACTCTTCTATGCATTGTGTGCACATCGATAAATGTATACATGCATCCATGTATACTTAAATGCTTCAAGCATTGTTACAAATGTTTCTCTCTCAATAATCTAGTTGCAAAGTGCTACAAACATGTAGATTATTTTACCGTACCTACATTTTATATTACCTATAAGATTCTTTATATCTTTTCAAATTATTTTTTGTTTAAAATATCTACACAAAAAAGTATTCATTCGTATTACATTAACAACATTCAAATCTAATTTATAATAAAATCAATACCTTTGTACTATTTCATCTAAGAATTTATCATAATATTTATTCCACTTATTACATTTTCAGAAGTTAAATTATTACATTTTATTTTATATATACACAAATTTAATCTTAGGTAGTAAGGTTCTTTATTATATTTTTGCAAATTACTTATTGTTTATTATATAAACACAAATTTTTATTCATATTACATAAACAATATTAAAATCTTATTTATAATAAAATCAATAGCTTTCTAGTCATTCATCTAACAATTTATTGTAATATAATTACATTGTTCTATACACGAAAATATCTTATCATATTACATAGACAGGATTTAAGTCTTATTTATAATAAAATCAATAGCTTTATATAATACTAATCTTCATACTACATTAAAAAAAACATTGATTAATCTTACAAAAGTTTATACTCCAATGAGCTACCCCTATCAATCTTCCACCTAACACTACTGTTTCTATTAGCACTTGCATATTGTGATATGATAAACTAAAATAACTCAATTGTATTAATTAACATAGCATGTGTTCTACAACAGTACACTAAACATAATTTTATTTACAAATAGACATACAAGCAAAAAAAAGAAATATGGTAAACTTTGTTTCACCATGCATATAAATATGGGGCATGTAAAGAATGCATTTTCCTTTTTTGCCCGCACACATGTTTTTTGTAAATAGTTGCAAATGATATTTGATGCTTTAGAAATATCTCTACATCAAAACTTTGTTCCATTTAAAATGACTAATGAATTTTTCAATCAAAAGGTTTTCTAAAAAAAAAAAATTAAAAAACATTGCACTAGTCATAAATAGTTTATTTCTCCTGTTTTCTTTCATTTAATACTATAAATGTGAGTTGAGTCTCCTCCTGCTTTAAGACTCATTCACATGCCAACTATGCATCTCACTCTTCTATGCATTATGTGCACGTCGATACATGTATGCATATATGTCTCAAGCATTATTACAAATGTTTTCGATTGTTTGCATTCAATAATTAATACAAATTAATAATGCATTCTTGCTTCCTAATTAAGATCATAAAGAATCTTCCTTCTCACAAATGTATACATACACACACAAAAAATAAGTATTCATTGGTATATCTATAAAAAAGTCCACGTATACATGGTACCCATAAATAAAATTTCCCTTGCATCCATCCACACGTGTTACCTGTTCACATGTCCCTATGGACCACGTTTCCCATGCACCCTAAAAATTCCATGCATTTGTGCGCTTCTAAAAATAACTTCAAACTTTTCTAGCTATTTTAAATACATTTATATTCCTATCTGCTATCTAAAAACTTTTTCTAACTCATAGCTACATGACTTTAATGATAGGACTCGACGCTGAGGCCACTTGTTTTATAAACGAATCAACTACCAAAAGTTCTTATCCCACTCTCATTATATATATAATATATAAACTATTCTTCCGCATGATTGGAAACAGAACGGTCTGAATGCTGTATTAAATCCTAGCCACATGCGACATATGATGCTTCTCATCTCGTTTCCAACAGAGGTTATAATAGCTTCACACTAAACAATGAACATTCTGTCGAACGAGAGTTGAAATCCCGAAGAAATATCCATAAACTCATCTAAAACATTTGCAATCTCAACTACTCCGTTCTGCTCTGAGCAGCTAAGGATTAAAAAAAAGCATTTCAGCCATGGAGAAATGCACATTAATAAATAATTATTCAACTCGAAGCTGGGCATACTCCTTTCATGCCAATTATCCAAAGGCCTCGTTATACCCAAATGGGAAAAACCATCACAAGACAACCCAGTTCTCTTTCGCAAAGTTTTCCAAGCAAAACAAGTCTTCGCTGCGTTCAGTTGTTGGAAAAAAGCTTACAATTCAGTGCAGGAGAAGCGAATCAGAGATGCCCAAAAACTCAATGGTAACACAAAATGAAGACCCAAATATGGGGTCTTCAGCAGACATGGATTGTATTGGGACTGGATTGGATGTGGAATGTGCTATTTCTAGCGTTACAGATGATGATAATTTTAAGGGTGAAACATTGCTACCCTTGTCATCTAGCTTTGAGAAATCAGAGAAACAAGAATTTGATGGGATGGTGAATGTGGTTTTGGATACACTTTTATTAATATCTCCTTTCTTTTTCTGGGGCACTGCTATGGTGGCCATGAAGGAGGTTTTGCCGAAGACAGGGCCTTTTTTTGTTGCTGCTGTAAGGCTTATTCCATCTGGGCTTCTTTTGATCGGTTTTGCAAATTACAGTGGGAAGAAACAGCCCGCTGGTTTCATGTCATGGTTGTCTGTGGCACTCTTTGGTCTGGTGGACGCTGCATGTTTTCAGGTGGCCACTTTATTTTGTTTTTCCCTTTCATTTGGCATTTTCAGTCTGGCAGTGAAAATTCAATTGAGTATTACTATTGACACTTATAGTCACTGCCTCTGAAGACTCCGAGGAAGACATCTAATCCATTAAGGCAATCCTCTTGCTTGGAATGCAGAGGTGATAGCATTGGACTTTTACCTTCTGCTGGCCTGGGGTAATTCCTTATGCTATTAGGTGTAGTCCCTGGGTCCCTGGCATCGCCTGACCTTTGGTGACTGGTGGGTGTCCATCTATTGGGGAAGTTCTCCACAGCCAAGATTGAACTTCGGTGTTCTAGTAAAGGGTAGAAATTGAGACTTGAGCCTCACCAGATAAATAAATCACATTGTGTTCCCTGTAAATTTGATTAGTGAAAGAGTTTGCTTTACATGATATAGCCCTTGAACTCCAACATTTTAAGAAGATAGAATTCTTAGATAATATCATACATCCGTGTAGCTTGAATGTTTGGGTATTGTGTGGTTTGGGAGGCAAGAATGTTGAGGATTAGCAGGTTAACATTCGAGATTTTGAATTGAATTGATACCTGACAGATTAACTTTGATGCTTGTGAAGGGCTTCTTGGCAGAAGGTTTAAAGAGGACTAGTGCAGGGCTTGGAAGTGTAAGTCAATTTACATTTTGAGTTTACCCTGATTTCCGGTTTTTCAGTAGTTGCTTGGCACATGAAAAATGTATCCTTCCAATTAATTGGATGAATTTGATTTTTGATCGTCTTCTTGAAATCAATGAGTAATCAAAATTTGTAAGATGCTTGTGAAGATAGTTGTTACAAATATTAAACACCATGGGATGTTATTCTTGTACCATGATAAGTCTGCATGGATGTTATGATTGATCGATTGGATGGATATGCCAGCTGCTGCTGGGCTTGGAAAGTTTTACATTGTATTTATTACTAATTACTACTCATAACTAATTCCTTACCAACATTTTATGTTCAGGTTATTATTGATTCCCAGCCTTTGACAGTTGCTATACTTGCAGCAATCTTGTTTGGGGAGTCCATTGGTAGAGTTGGTGTAGCAGGTCTTGTGCTTGGAGTTATAGGTCTCTTGTTTCTAGAGGTAAGCATACTAAATAATTGTAAATGCAGAATGGGATTTGGATTTAAATGGTTACGTACATTTCATATTGTTTTTGGGTGTAAATATGGTGGGTTCTTCTTTATTCATTATTTAGTAATTTTCACTTCATTTACTGCAAAGACTGTGCCATGGAGTGAGTTTCACTTTTTTCTTTTCAGGATTTTTCCACAATTATGTTTTGTTCTTTAGTTTACCTATTACATACAACTGATTGTCATCATCTATATTGTAGATCGAGGAATCATCATCTTTGGATGAACATTTTGGCTAGAGAACCTGCTCCCTATCTTTCTGTATTTGCAGGATGTAGGATAAATTCTACTCATGGTGTTCTTTTTATGGAATACCCTTTTTTGTTGAAGAAATCAAGTATTTTCCTTATATAATTGAATCAGGTTTTGGTTGTGGGAATCAAAAGGTTTGTTAGTCATCCTTGGTGTAGATTAAATAAAATTTGCTTTTATATTGGGTTTAACGATTAAGGCTTCTGTTTTAACGGTCACAGCTTTCTGAGCTGGCATAAAATGCTTTTTGATTAATAAGGGTTGAGAAGAAATGGAATACAAAATACATATAAGTATGCATTGCAATTGGTATTATAAAATCATTGCTTCAGCATTTGTTAGTATGCACAGCATCATAAAATCATTGCTTCAGCCTTTGTTAGTATGCATGGCATCATACAATCATACTTTAGCCTTTGTAATCCATGTGTCAAAGGCATGGTACATGAGCTGATTGTTGAAAGTGTTGAGATAAGCAGATGCTTATAGATTCCTGGTGGACTTCAATACTGATGCCTTGCACCAGAAATGGCTACATCATCTGGCCATATTATAGCTTTGTTTTTTTGAGATTGTAAGCATTGTTCATTATGCATAGTCCTTAGTTGGACCATTTAGGCTATTGAGTTTTCTCTTGGTTCTAGACACCTATCAAATTCTAAACTATCGTCTTACATTTACATTTATCATTTAGCTTGGTATTTTATGGGTTTTGACTTTTGAGTCAAGGTATAGCCACATGAACGTTGTTCTAGACTAACCAGCACTTCAACTGAATATAATGGTTAAGATAAGTCTAGTATACCATCATTGTCTCTCTCATTTTTCAAATAATATTAATACCTGAAATGAAATGCCCAAGCACACACGTACAAAGGGAATGTGTCCATCTCTATATGCAAATGTGTGTGTATGTGTGTGCATGCATTTGTATACTTGTGTATATGCAGATGTGTGTATGCATGGGTGTGTGTGTGTGTGTATGTTTGCATTTATCATTTAGCTTCTCATTTTATGGGTTTTGAGTCAAGGTATAGCCACATGAATTTAATTCCAGATCAAGCAACATTCCAATTGAATGGAATGGCTAACATAAGCCTAAAATACCATACTTGTCTCTCTTATTATTCAAATAATATTACTATGCTCACCATCAATGTGAACATCCTGAAATAAAATATCCAACTACATACTTACAAGGGTATGTGCCCATCTCTATATGCATTTGCATTGTTTTGTATGAGTGTGCACATGTTTGCACAGTAGTGTATGTGTAAATTTGTGAATGTTTACACCTATCATTTAGCTTAATATTTTAAGGGTTTGAGTCAAGGTATAGCCACATGAAATTCCAGGTCAAGCAATACTACAATTGAATAGAATGTTTAAGGTAAGCCTAAAATCCCATCTTTGTCTCTCTTCTTTTTCAAATAATATTAATATACTCAGCAGCCATGTTAAAAACCTGAAATGAAATGCCCAAGCATACTTACAAGGGTATGTTTCTATCTCTATATGGCATATGCAAAGGTGTGCATACATTTGTATAGTTGTGTGTATGCATGTGTGTGTGCGTGTGTATATTTTTGCATTATTGTGTATCTGTGCGTGCGGGAGTATGTGTTTCTCCTTAACACATCTTAACAAATACTGGCATGTGTCCATCCAAAATGGAGTTCTTCTAACTACTCGTTTTGCAAACTATGGAACTGCTTATTTATTCAGTTCGTAAAGCAGAAACATTGTTATCTGCATCAATATTCTTTTACATCTTTGTCTTCTTTGTAGTTCATCTTCTTTTGAATAAGGAAGAACTAGATCATTGGAAAAAGGAATGCCATCGTAACTCTTTTATGTATCTTATACAAATGGGCAATAAAGAAAGTATTGTTGTGACCTTTTTCACACACCGCCCCATTGCAAATGGGGACCCCCCCTAATTTTTGCTTCGTCTTGAACTTTTGGCTTGATTTTAGTTTGTTTTGTCGTTGTCTCTCTTTTCAGCTGTCTGTCTTTCCGGGATGTGTTTGTCATTGAGCTTAAACGTGAAATTTGGCCAAGTCTGAAATTAGGGTTTCCATCCTTCTTATCAATCTGAGGTCACACAAGGTGAATAGATTGAAATCTGAGACTTACATAGAGTTCGGTGTGCTTCCAGCAAGCTTCCATTGAAATTTCATCAAATTCTAACTACTTACTATTTTTAGTAAGTGCATTTACAGGCAATCTTTCAACATTTTTGAAATTTCGACAGTCACACTGCATTCAGAGCACATCAAGCTACTCACTGGCAAAATTTGAGCTGAAACGAACCACTTACTATTTTTAGCAGTCCAACTTCCAGGGCCAATTTCAGGGCTTAGATGCGGAGTTTTTCAACGCATGTTTGGAAATTCCTTCTAGGTTTTCAGAGACCTTCGCAACAATATAACATGCAAAGCGAGACGACAACTTTCAGAGTTTAGCCTTCGGAGGCTATTTTTAGGGTTTGCATGTTAGGGTTTTCTTTGCATGTTAGGGTTTTCTTTGCATGTCGGATGATTCCTTATGGGTTTTTCGAGAGCTTTGCAATGATATGACATGCAAACGGAGATAATCACTCATTTGGGAACTTACTATTTTTAGCAGGTACATCCCGACAGCTGCCTCCTAGCACTTCAAAATCATGAGCTGATCGCAATGCAACGGAAACGAGAACAAACAGAGACCATTTGATGTGCATGCAAAAAAAATTAGGGTTTCCAGCTTCGGGACCTGAAAAGAGGGGTAAAAAGTCAGAATTTTCGAAAACCGGTGTAAACCACCGCGATCAGCATCCTTCAAGCTATTTGTTGGTAAAATTTGAAGTCAAACAGAGCATTTACTATTTATAGTAAGTCATTTTGGAAACAGGCTAAAAATAGTAAATCAATTGCATGCGCCAATGTCAGCAAGCAGGTCATGTGGTGAGGAGCGCCTCATTCGAATTTCAAGTCAATCGGAGTTGTGGAGGTACCAGAAGCAAATAGTTACTATTTATAGTAAAACACCTCCAAAAATATGCTATTTTTAGCAGGACAACCCGAAATAGCAGTGTCAACAGGGTAATGGAGTCATGAGGATCCAGTGTTCAAAATTTCAAATCGACCTGAGCTTTTGAAGTGTGAAAATTGAGGGGCTTACTATAAATAGCAGGCGTACAGGAGCTGGCAAGGACGAGGAAAAATGACTAAGTCTGGTGTTCATCCTTCACCACCTTCAGAATGCGCCCAACTTGATGAAGAAGCATGAAAATTTTTCTAAGTATAAACTTCATCCACCTGCCTAGGCAAAGTGCGTCCACCCTCAAGGAGAAAGTTTAAAATTTTTCTAAGTGTTAAGTTTCATCCTGCTCAAGGGGTGAAATGCGCCCTCTCACATGCAAACAAAATGCGCCCATGCAGCAAATGAGTCAAAGGAGTCAACAATTTTCATCCTCTTGCCTAGCTAAAATGCGCCCAAGGAAGAGCTAGTGAAGCATAAAAAAATTCTAAGGCAAGATATCCTCCACCACCCTCCATTTGCGCCCATCCTCCATCAAGTAGGAAATGCGCCCAAGAAAGTCAAAAGGTCAACAAAACTCATCCTTCACATATGGCTAAATGCGCCCATCTCAAGAGGGGGTCAAAGATTCAAAGGAGGAGTCAAAGGCGTTAATCCTTCATCAAGTGCAAAATGCGCCCAAATGAGGGCATGTAGGGACAAAATGGGGAAGCTCAAAGGTCACAAGGTGGCGTTGAATGCATTTCATCCTTCATGACATCAAATATGCGCCCATGTTTTAAACTTTATCCTCCACACATGGCCAAATGCGCCCAAGCATGCTAAGAAGAGGACAAAAAAGTTGACTTTCTCCTCTCTCCTTTGAATGCGCCTATATGAGGGCATGTGAAGACAAAACATCTCCATGCAAAGGTATCCATGCAAATTTAGAAGGAGACAAAGGCGTTGAAAATCATGTAATGGCTAAGTCAAAGGTGGCGTTTAAAGTTTATCCTCCTTCAAGTATGAAATGCGCCCAAAGGGAAGAGAAAATATTGCTAGGTGTGTTGAAAATTCCTCATAAAGTGCCAAATGCACCCAAGTGTGTAAGGTGGTGGGTGATGGAAAATAAAATATTGCTAGGCGTGGTGAAGTTGAATATTCACCCTCAAGTGTGATGTGCGCCATGCAAGGTGTGAGGTAAAGGGAAAATAAATATAACTAAGGTGTTGGAAGTAATAAGCTTATAGGGTGATGAAAATATTGCAAGGGCATTGCGGGCAAGGTGGTGACTTTCTAAAAGCAAGTTGTGCTAAGATGTCTTCACAGGAAAAATAGGTGCTTGAGGATAGATGAATAAAAAAATAAAATTTCAAGATGCTAAATGATTCAAAAAATTTCTAAGGCACAAATATTTTGTTCCTTAAGAAAACACGCCTGGACTTCGAGGTGATAGAATTTTCCTAAGGTCCGAGTGAATTTTGCCAATGATGAAGTTAGAAGATGTTGGCAGTGCAGGAACAACAAAAGAAAATAAAATTTCGAGTCAGAGCAACAGGATGTTCACAGAGATGAAAAACAGGATTAAAATTGTTGAAAATATTTTTAAAGGTTCAATATTCAATAAAATTAAATGAACCCGTTTGTTGTATACCCATGAATTTGACAAGTTCTGAAGGAAATTTTCTTCTGGGTATTGAAGATTATTGATGAGGAATGGATTTTAAGGTCTCCCACAGCTTGCCAAGGATCTCGAGGTAAGGATTTTAAATGGGCACCAGGTTGATGAATTTCCTAAGGGAAATTTGAAAATTTTTCTAAGGCAAGGGATAAATGATGTTGAAGATAAAATGCCTCGGCGGATGAATTTGAAAATGATCGCCTAGATAATTTTGATCAAATTCCTGATAAAAGAATTTCTTCTCGAGTCTGAGTTGGATGGAATATCAGAGTGAAGTGCGCCAAGCAGAATGCAAGATGGATTGGAAAATTGGCTAAGGCATGAAGAATTTGAACACGAAGTTGGCTAGCGAAGGCGATAAGTGCTTGGAAGTTAGAGCGTGAAAATCCTGGTAAGTAAGTTGAATTTATATTATGAAGTGTTCTAATACTCTTCTCCTTGCTTGTTTTGCAAGAGGAACATCGAGACCAGGCGGTGATGACTTAAGTGATGAAGAAAATAATCCAAGATGATATTTCAACCTCGAAGGAAGAAAAGTTGCGAAAAATGGCTAAGTGTTGAGACTTAGTGGCAGAGAGGAAGTGTTTTTGAAACTCAAGATGGAGAAAAGAATGGAAGCTCGAGCAAAGTTGAAGAACATCGTCAAGAAAGAAGATCGAGAACAATGTGAGCGCGTCTACAAACGGAAATCTTCTAGAAGGATGGTGGACATTAATGGCTCATTTATTACCCCACTCCTCTTGGTGGTGGTTTTTAGGGTGAATCTTGTTTAGGGCTGAGGTGGCACGATCTGGGCCATCCAGCCGATTGTAATCTGAGCCGTCCATTGGACTTGGCCAGCTATAAAGGGGGGAGTCCCCCTCATTTGTACTCAGTAGAAATTAGCTTAGAGTTAGACAGTAGACATAGAATAGAGGGACAACTTAGAAGTAGATTGATAGTGTAGTTGGAGGAGAAGGAAAGTTTTCCTTTTGAAAACTTTTGTAAGAGATTGTCGTGTAAAACTTTCATAATAAAAGATCTTTTCATTGATGGTGAAATTTGTCTTTGTTATGGATAGCTAGCGAGGTTTCTTCATCCCTTCTACTTCAAGTAGCGTAATTTCATTTCATGCAAGTAGATGTTAGTTGTGGAATGTGGTCTTCAATTTGAGCAAACTTCGTCTATCCATACCACTAGTGGGCTCGCTGATGGTGAGTTCGCCTTGCGTGGTCAACTGGAACATTGTGGACTTAACTTCGTTTATGATTCACACGTTGGTATGCGATGTTGTGACGGTGTCTTCGCGTTGAATTATGATCTGAACACCTTGAACTACTCCTTTGAAGATTGACCGGTTCTATGGAGGCTGTCCGAAGTGAGGCAAAGCAGAGCTTGGTTGAAGCTTGTGAAGATTGATTGCCATGTCCCATGCCTTAGAATAGATTTAGAATCTCTAAACCCTGCACCATTTCAATTCAGTACTTTCTGGTTAGAATAGGAAATCCGCGCTTCATAGACAAATCTTTTGAGCATTTGAATTTCTTTCTCCACTGTTGAACAATTCCGTAAGTCTCCTTGAAATACTAGCAAATCACATCGAGCCAACTGAGCCTATTCGCACTAAAGGAACCTTGGAGTTGAATGCATGAACTTTTTTGCAATCTTAGCATGTTGGATACTTTGATCAAGAGAGAATAGGGTAGCCGTTGGCGACTTTATTCTGCGTTGGTGTGGTCACGAAAAACACATCAACAAGTATATAGCACAATCTCCCTTACTGTGATTGATCACCAAAGGTTTAAATTTCAAGAAAATGTAAAGCAAAAACTTTACTAAGCCTCCATTTTTAATGTTCTGTATTATTCATGACCTGTTATGGTATGTCTAAGATTTATTTACACGACAAAGAATACACACAAATATAAAGGGATTGATCAGAAAATACCTCTTTCCATAATATCTAAAAGATCTTTGTTAGAATCATAGAATGAGCATGGGAATTCTACTGCAAACCTTTTCAGATTGCCAATCAAGTATGGCTGTATAGATATAGTTTATGACCAACTAAAAAGTGCACCTCCAACCTTATCATTGAACCAACATATTAGTATTTTTCATTGTTTTTCTCTATTTTTTCGTTTTCTTTAGGGATACCCATGTAGTTAACAGTTTGATACATTCGGAGGATCTTAAGGATAGTTGTTACTAGTTACTGTTGATGTTCGATGCAGCTTCAGTTGCACCTTCCAGCCACGTATATTCAAGATCAATTAAATGATAGACTATGTCTATTTAATTGATGAAGACGAATTTATGATGAGCCACGTCTCTTGGAAAAATATTAATTATATTTGTTATGAGATAAAAGACGTTTTTATGAAGTGCGAATTCCTAGTAAAGCCGACTTCATTTGTTAGGAAGTTGTTTATTATTGAGGCCGACTTATCTATCTTGAAGAGTCACGTCTTCTTCTTGGATCTGTATTTATATTCATTCGATCCTTCACTCTTATCATTCAGTTTTCATATATTCATTATTTTATATCTGTTCAAATACAATTTGTAGAAGAAGCAGTTCAAGTAAAGTTTGTATCTATTTTGTTCAAAGCGAATCTCATTGAAGTGCAATTGAGTTAGTTGAGAGATCAGATAGAGATTTGAGCGGAAGGCAGAAGTTTTACAGTTTGTAAATCTGGGCATATAATTGGCCTCTAATTGTAAAAGAGTTTACTCATTTGAGATTCAATAATATAAGATATATTATTGGCTGGGTTTTTCACCCTCAAGAGGAGGGTTTTCCCAGGGTATTTGCTGTGTACTGTGTAAATTTGAATTAATTCTCTGTGCATGTTAATCTAATCACTTAAATTTAACATGGTATCAGAGCGGGTTTGAAGAAGATCGTGATTAGATTCGTGTTTTCACAGCAATACTCTATTTTTTGTTGTTTTTAGTTTCTTGTCTATCTATACATCAATCAAGATGGTGAACGGATTGAAGATCGAGGATAGACTCGAAGGAGCTTCAAACTATACCTCATGGAGATTCCGAATCATGCTTACATTGGAGGAGAATGATTTGGTTGAATTTGCAGAGACCAAGGTTCCCGAACCTGAAGAGGAAGAAGAGAAGCTGCAATGGAGGAAGAAAGACATCAAAGCAAAGAAGTTGCTAGTTGACTCTGTTAAAGACCACATCGTCCCTATTGTTTCTAAGTTGAAGACTGCGAGGGAGATGTTCAAAACTTTGGAAGAAATGTATGAAATCAACAACAACTGGGCTCTTGCGCTGAAGCAACAACTTCATCATGTGAAGATGATGAAAGGAGAGACGGTGATCGCCTACTTCATGAGGATTGCAGAATTGAGAGATCAACTCTCCACAATTGGCCATATGGTTGAAGATAAAGATTTGACAATGCTTGCTCTCAACGGCTTGCCATTGTCTTGGGAGTCCTATATTCAAGGAATTAGTGCAAGGTCTCAACTCCCGAAGTTCGATCGGTTGAGGGCCGATTGCATCCAAGAGGAATCAAGATTGGTGGCTAGAGGTGTTGGCCAAAGTTCTTCTGATCAAGAAATTCATGTTCTTGCAGCCCAAGCTTCGAAGAAGAAAGGAAAAAGTGGAAAGAAGGGTCACTTCAAGAGGAATCGTGATAAAGGAAATGATGGTGCTCCCCCTTCCAAGAAGAAGCAAGACTTGTCTAAAATTCAATGCTTCAGGTGTGACAAGTTTGGTCACTTTGCCAAACATTGCCCTGACAGACCTAAGCATCAAGCCTCCATTGCAAATGTAGATAATGTTTCTCCACAGAAGGATGAATATCTGTTTTGCTCAGCCTTGTCAAGCAATGTTGCCACCGACACCAACATGTGGTTGATTGACAGTGGTGCTTCTTGTCACATCACCGGGTTCAAGGAGCACTTATCAAGCTTGGTGAAGAAAGACTCTTTGGAACAAGTTATCATTGGAGATGATGCTAGTTACACCGTGAAAGGGATTGGGACCTCTACACTCCATTTGGATTCCGGCATCACACTTCAGTTGAGCAATGTTCTTTATGTTCCGGGGATCAAGCGCAACCTCATCTCTATTTCAGCCCTAGAAGATAAAGGATATCAAATTGCCTTCTCAAAAGGCAAAGTTCTTGTATGGATGGAGAACTCTAGCTTCAAGGATGCTCAAGTTATTGGAGTTAGACATGAAAGTCTTTACAGGGTTTGCACTCGTCCTCTACAAGCTTTGGTTCATGATACTTTTCTCTATGTGATCTTTGGCATCGAAGATTGGCGCATCTACACTTCCGTGCCTTGCCTATTATGGAGAAGATGGTGACAGGTCTACCTAAGTTCGACAAGGAGCATGAAGGCACTTGCAAGGGGTGCGCTCTAGGTAAGAATGTAAAAGCCACTTTTCATAGTAGTGAAAATAGATCTAAGAGTATTTTAGATCTCATTCATTCAGATTTATGTGGTCCTATGTCTGTTCCATCTTCGAGCGGATTTTTGTATTATGTACTGTTTATTGATGATCACTCTAGGAAGACTTGGATTTATTTCTTGAGGTCTAAAGAGTCTGAGGAAGTATAAGCTAGATTTAAGGAGTTCAAAGCCTTAGTAGAAAATCTTTCTGGTAAAAGAATTAAGGTCCTTAGATTTGACAATGGTGGAGAATACACCTCTGGGAGTTTTCGAGACTTTTGTATTGATGCAAGGATTAAGAGGGAGTTCTGTGTTCCCTATAATCCTCAGCAGAATGTTGTTGCAGAAAGAAAGAACAGGACAATCGTGGAAGTAGCAAAGGCCATGATTCATGATCAAGATTTGCAGACTTTCTTATGGGCAGAAGCCTCTAGGACAGCTGTATATGTGCAGAACAGAAGTCCTCACAAGGTCTTGGAGAACATAACTCCGGAAGAAGCCTTCACAGGGAAGTGTTGTGACCTTTTCACACATCGCCCCATTCAAGATGGGGACCCCTAATTTTTGCTCCATTTTGGTCTTTTGGCTTGGGTTTTCTTTCTCTCTCTCTCGCTCCGTCTCTTTTCTGATGTCTGTCTTTCCGGGATTTCTCCGCCTTTGAGCTTAAAACGCGAAAAATTTTGGTCAAGTCCGAAGTTAGGTTTGGCCTTTTCCGGTCGGGCTTTGAGGTCGAAAAGGTGAATAACTTGAACCGAGCTTTAACGTTGTTGTCGCAGCCTAACAAAGCTTTCAGCGATTTTTATCTCGATTTTGAGATACTTACTATTTTAGTAAGTGTGAAATTTCATGCAATTCGCGATTTTCAAGATTCGACACTAATCGCGATTCGAGTATATCGCCGCTTCGCTGCAAAATTTGAGCCGAAAACAGACAACTTACTATTTTTAGCACAAGCCCCACTAATTCGGTTTCGATGTGTGAGTTTTTCTTTGCATGTCCGGTGATATTCCTTCCGGTTTTTCGAGACCTTCGCGATGATATAACATGCAAGACGAGATGACCACTTTCGACCACCTTCCGAGGCTATTTTTAGGTTTGCATGTCGGTCTTTTGCATGCCTGAGGATTCCCGTGGGTTTTTCGAGAGCGATGGTATGACATGCAAAAGCAAATACTCACTCAAGAAGGAACTTGCTATTTTAGCAGTGTGTACCGCCCCAAAGAATTCTAATCAAATGAAATGATCGAAGCATTACGTAAACGGGAAACCCGAAGTTCATTTGATATACATTAATAAATTAGGTTTCCAACTCGAGCCTAAAAATAGGAGTAAAGTCAAAATTTTCAAAACCGTAAACCATCCGACCGGCCCTCGTGCTATCCGGCCGGTGAAATTTCAAGTCAATCTGAGCACTTACCATTTATAGTAAGTCAATTTGGAAACAAAGGTAATAGTAAATCAACTGCATGCGTTGATGTCAGCTAGCAGGTCATATGGTGAGGAGTGCCTCATTCAAATTTCAACTCGATCGGAGCAGTGGAACTATCAGAAACATGAGGTTACTATTTATAGTAAACCACCTCCAGAAATAGGCTAAAAATAGCAGGGTGACTAAAAGTGGCAGTATTGACAGAACAACAAAGCTATAAGGATGCAGTGTGCGAAATTTCAGGTCATTCCGAGCTTTAGAAGTGCAAAAATGAGAAGGCTTACTATAAATAGCAGGGCACGTAAGTTGGTGAAAAATGATAAAAAATTCTAAGTCTGGAACTTCATCCAGCAGGCCTAGTGAAATGCGCCAGGTGATGAGGAGGCGTGGAAATTTTTTTTTGAAAATGAAGTTCATCCTTCACACAAGGCAAAATGCGCCCAAACTGGAGAAAGTCAAACGGAGTCAACATCATTTATCCTTCTGCCTAGCTCAAATGCGCCCCAGGTGAGTAAGCAAGCTCAAGAAAAATGCTAAGTATGAAGTTCATCCTGCTCAGGGGGTAAAATGCGCCCATCTTGAGAAAGTCAAACAGGTCAATGCTTTTCATCCTGTAGCTGGTCTAAAATGCGCCCAAGGGAGGTTGATAGCATGAAAATTTTTCTAAGGCATGAAGTTTATCCTTCACCCTTGCCTAAATGCGCCCATACTTCAAGTTTCATCCTCCTTAAGGCAAGAAATGCGCCCAAGCTAGAAATGGTCAAAGCAAAGTCAAAGCATCTTGTCCTCCACTAGTGAAATGCGCCCATGCAAAAATAAGCCAAGAAGAGAGTCAACGAGTCAAAGGAGTTCATCCTCCTGCATGGGTAAAATGCGCCCAAAATGGGCCATGCAAGGACAAAAACTAGAAGTCCAAGAGTCACATGACGGCGTTTGAAAAAGTTTATCCTCCATCAAGGCTGAAATGCGCCTAAGTTAGAAGCAAGTCAACAAGGTCAAAGATTTTTGTCCTCCTCACCTCTCCAAATGCGCCCAAGTTAGGATGGTAAAGGTAAGTGCAAGCTGGTAAGTGAGGTGAGATGTGATTAATGGCGTGGTGAAAGCTTGATAAATGCTAGGCGCCCAAGATGATATTCCAAGGGTGTGAAAATAAAATGCTAAGTGCTACATGCGCCCAAGATGTCAAAGTGTTAGAGATTTTTTTTAAGGCGTGTGAAGTGTTGAGAGTAAAATGCTGGGGCATGATTTCCCTCTTCAAGTCTAATGTGTGAAGTGGTGAAGAAAAAGTGCTAAGGCGTAATTTTAAATTCTTCCAAGTATGTTAGGCACCTAGGGTGGTGAGTAAGGAATTTCCCCAAAGGTGTTGGAATATTTTCATAGTGTGAAATAAAATACAAAACAGTGGCTAGAAAAATAAAATGTGCAAGGCACCTCCATGAACAAAATTTTTTTTTCTAAGTGAAGTTGGTGTCTTTCTCACAGGCCAAAATTTTAAGGTGAAAAAAAAAATTTTCTAAGGCAAAATTTTCAAAGTGATCAAAATTTTCCAAGGCGTGAAGTATTCTCTTCCTCTAGAAAATACGCCTAGACTCCAAGGTGGTGGAATTTTTCTTGAAGCGTGATCAGAATTGCCAGAGGAGAAGTCAGTGAAAGCTAGCTGCACGGGTTGATGTAAAAATTTTCCAAGTCAGAGCAACACAGGATATTCACAGATGTGAAAAATGGATTTAAATTTCACAGGGAAATAATTTTCTAAGGTTCAAAATTCAGAGAAATAAAATGAACCCGTTCGTTGTGCACCCATGGGTTCGATGCGTTCTGGAGAAAATTTTCTTCTGGGTATTGAAGTTTATCGATGAGGAGTTGATTTTAAGGTCTTCCACAGCTTGCCAAGGATTTTGGGGTGAAGATTTTTGATGGGCACCAGGTTGATGAGTTTTCCTAAGGGAAATTTGAAGATTTTCTAAGGCAAAATGAAGAAAATGTGTTTTCAAGGTGAAATTCTCCGGACGATGAATTTGAAATGAACTGCCTAGGTGAATTTGCTCAAATTCTTCGGGATGATAGTTTTTTTGAGCCAGAGATGAATAAAATCAAAGTTGTCAGAGCTCCAGCAGGTGAAGTGAATTTCTTGAAGATGCAGTTGAAGTAGATGATACGCCCTTGAGGAAGATGGGTTGAAAATTTGGCTAAGGCATGGAGAATCATGAAGGAAGCAAAAGTTGGCTACTGGAGGCGATGAACGGTAAGTAAGTTGAATTTATATTTATGAAGTGTTCTAATACTTTTCTCCTTGCTTGTTTTGCAGGAGGAACATCGAAACCAAGCGAGGATAACTTAAAGTAATGAAGAAAGTACTCCAGGACTACATTTCAACTTCGAAGGAAGAAAAGTTGCGAAAAATGGCTGTGTCGAAGAAACATTTCCAAAACTTAAGATGGAGAAAAGAATGAAGGCTCGAGCGAAGTCAAAGAGCAACGCCAAGAAAGAAGATCAAGAATAGTGTGAACGCATCTACAAACGGAATCTTCTAGAAGGGATAATGGACATTGTGGCTCATTTATTACCCCACTCTCCTTTGTGGCAGTTTTTAGGGCAACTCTTGTTTAGGGCTGAGGTGGCACGATTCTGGCCACTCTATTGATTGTAACCCTAGCCGTCTTTTGGGACTTGGCTAGCTATATAAAGGGGGAGTCCCCCTCATTGGTAATTCATTAGACAATAGACAGTAGATTAGAGTAGAAGTCGGAGTAGAGAGACGACTAGGTGATAGCTTAGGAGTAACTTGGTATAGATTGATAGTGTAGTTTGAAGAAGAGGGAAAGTTTTCCCCTTGGAAACTTTGTAAGAAATTGTTGTGAACACTCTCTCAATAAAAGAGTTTTTCATTGATGGTGAACTTCGTCTTTGTTGTGAGTAGCTAGCAAGGTTTCTTCGTCCTTCTGATTCAAGTAGTGACTTAAAGTAGAATAAGTTTCATTTCATGCAAGTAGAAGATAGTAATTGTGGAATGTGGTGTTTGATCTAAGCAACTTCGTCTATCCATACCACTAGTGTATTTGCTGATGGTGAATGGGCCTTGTGTGGTCAACTGGAATATCATGCTCTTAACTTCAATCACAGTTTGAATGATGGTATGCGTCGGTGTGATGGTATCTTCGTGTCAAGTGGTGGTTTGAACATCTTTAGTCATCTCCCTTGAAGATTGCACCGACTTCGTGGAAGCTGTCCGATGCGAGGCAAAGCGAAGTCTGGTTAGAAGTTTGCTGAAGTTGAGCTCCATATCCCACGCCTTAGAATAGATTTAGACTCTCTTAACCCTACCCCATTTAAATTCAGTACTTTCTGGTTAGAATAGGAAACCCGCGCTCCATAGACAAATCTTTCGAGCATTTGAATTCCTTTCTCCGCTGCCGAACAATTCCGTAAGTCCCCTTGAAATACTAGCAAATCACATCGAGCCAAACTGAGCCTATTCGCACTGAAAGAACCTTGGAGTTGAACGCACGAACTTTCTTGCAATCTTAGCGTGCGGAATACTTTGATCAAGAGAGAATAGGGAAGCCGTTGGCAACTTTATTCTGCGTTGGTGCGGTCACGAAAAACACATCAACAGGAAGAAGCCTGAAGTGAGTCACTTAAGAATCTTTGGATGTCTTGTTTATATCCATGTTCCGAAGGAGAAGAGAACTAAGTTGGAGCCTTCTGGCAAGAAGGGCATCTTTGTGGGCTACAGCGAGACATCTAAAGCCTACAAAATTTACATTCCAGGACAAAAGTTGATCGAGATCAGTAGGGATGTTACTTTTGAGGAAGACATTGCATTTAGGAGATCCAAGGGCACTCACATGGAGTTCAATAATGAAGAGTCTCCTCAGGATATGGAAGTTGACCATACTCCTGAGATTCAGAGGGAGACTGTTGAACCAAAAGAAGATGTTGATCCTGTTGAACCCTTGGAGCCTACTGATGGGCCTACTGACATTGTCATTGGAAGAAAGAGACCTCTATGGGCTAGGCGTACTATGCAAGAGGCAGAAAGCTTTGCAGCTCCTAGAGGCACATTTAGAGAAAGTAAAAGGCCTCATAAGTTCTTCAATTATGTTGCCTTGATGAGTCAGATTATTGATTCAAAGCCTTCATGTGTTGAAGAAGCATCCAGTCATCAGGTTTGGAGAGATGCAATGGCAGAGGAATATCAATTAATTCTGAAGAATGATGTTTGGGACATTGTTCCTACACCTAAGAGCAAATCAGTGGTATCTTCGAAATACCTCTTCAAAATCAAGCATGCTGTAGATGGGAGCATTGAGAAGTATAAGGAAAGATTTGTGGCTTGAGGGTTTTCTCAGAAAGAGGGAGTTGATTACGAAGAAACATTTGCTCCTGTTGCTCGTTACACTTCTGTTAGAACTATCATTGCCATTGCTGCATCGAGAGGATGGAAGATTCATCAGATGGACGTGAAGACAGCTTTTCTCAATGGCGTAATTGAGGAAGAAGTTTAAATTGAGCAACCTGATGGTTTTGAAGTTCATGGGAAGGAGTCACATGTGTGTAAATTGAAGAAGGCCTTGTATGGTCTTAAGCAGGCTCCTCGTGCTTGGTATGAGAGGATTGATCGGTACCTATCTAGTTTGGGCTTCTTGAAGAATGATGCTGATTCAAATCTCTACTTCAAGGTAATCAATGGTGATACATTAATATTGGTTTTATATGTTGATGATTTGATCCTTACTGGAGAAGATCACCTGATTCTCGAGTGCAAGGAGTTGACTTCAGAATTTGAGATGAAGGACCTTGGGCTCATGCATTACTTCCTTGGATTAGAAGTCTGGCAGAAACCAGATGAAATGATTCTAAGTCAAGGGAAGTACACCATTGATATACTTAAGAGATTTGGCATGATGGATTGCAAATCCATGTCCACACCAATGGAGACCAACCTACATAAGTTGAAGGAGGCTGCAGCTAATTCAGACTTGGTGGATCCTACATTGTACAGATAGTTGATTGGGTCTCTGATGTATCTGGTTAACACTAGACCTAATATTTGCTATGCAGTGAGTGCACTTAGCCAGTTTATGTGTGATCCGAGATAGATACATCTTGTTGTAGCTAAACATATCCTTAAGTACTTGCACGGCACGGTTGGATATGGGTTGAGGTATTCTTCAGATGCAGACTTGGAGTTACATGGTTTTACAGATTCTAATTGGGCAGGGTGTGTCACAGATAGGAAGAGCACCTTTGGTTGTTGCTTCAGCTTGGGTTCTGCTATGATTTCTTGGTGCAGCAGGAAGCAGTCATCTGTAGCATTAAGTACAGTAGAGGTAGAATATATTGCAGCTTGTATGGCAACTCGAGAAGCAGTATGGCTTTGTAAGCTCCTTGCAGGATTGTTTGGACAATCAATGGAGCCTACTATCATTCATTGTGATAATCAGAGTTGCGTGAAGCTTTCTGTCAATCCTATGTTTCATGACAGAACGAAGCATGTTGAGATCAAGTACCACTACATCAGAGATATGGTACTGCGGAAGGTTGTACAGTTGAGGTACATCAGCACTGATGAGCAGACGACAGATATTCTCACCAAGCCTCTCTCCAGGATAAAGTTCGTATACTTTCGAGATAAGCTTGGTATGGTGGAGAATCCAGCCTTGACTGAGAAAGAGTCTCAGTATCAGTGAGCCATTCTACGAGTCCTCTGCAAGAGAAGTTCGAGGTGAAATTCCTTGTTTTTGTATTTATCTTTTACCATAGTATGGTTGTAGCCATTATGGTAGATATTGTGTTGAGGCGATATCCAATATCACGTTGAGGTGATATTTATCTTTTACCATAGTATGGTTGTAGCCATTATGGTAGATATCATGTTGAGGCGATATCCAATATCACGTTGAGGTGATATTCCTTTGTTCACCATAGCATGGTTGTAGCCATTATGGTTGATATCGTATTGAGGCAATATCTGACATCACGATGAGGTGATATGTCTTGAGCAGCTGGAAGTATACTCCTTAGCTGAGAGGGAGTGTTGATGTTCGATGCAGCTTCAGTCGCACCTTCCAGCCATGTATATTCAAGATCAATTAAATGATAGACTATGTCTATTTAATTGATGAAGACGAATTTATGATGAGCCACGTCTCTTGGAAAAATATTAATTATATTTGTTATGAGATAAAAGACGTTTTTATGAAGTGGTGCGAATTCCTAGTAAAGCCGACTTCATTTGTTAGGAAGTTGTTTATTATTGAGGCCGACTTATCTATCTTGAAGAGTCACGTCTTCTCCTTGGATCTGTATTTATATTCATTCGATCCTTCACTCTTATCATTCAGTTTTCATATATTCATTAATTTATATCTGTTCAAATACGATTTGTAGAAGAAGCAGTTCAAGTAAAGTCTGTATCTATTCTGTTCAAAGCGAATCTCATTGAAGTGCAATTGAGTTAGTTGAGAAATCAGATAGAGATCTGAGCAGAAGGCAGAAGTTTTACAGTTTGTAAATCTGGGCATATAATTGGCCTCTAATTGTAAAAGAGTTTACTCATTTGAGATTCAATAATATAAGATATATTATTGGCTGGGTTTTTCACCCTCAAGAGGAGGGTTTTCCCAGGGTATTTGCTGTGTACTGTGTAAATTTGAATTAATTCTCTGTGCATGTTAATCTAATCACTTAAATTTAACAGTTACTACCCAGATAAGACTGATATTGTTCCAAAAGCAGAGACAAGACAGGAAGTAAATGAAATCACTTATGGCATCATCAAGTTCATTCATGAGAGCATCAAATGTTTTTTCTCCCTAATAGGGATATCTGCAAGGGTAATTGTATGATACATTCTGAGGATTTTGAGTAGACATGTTATTGCCTGGACAAGTTTGACACTACTAATCTAGAATTAAGACAGAGAGACTTTAAATCAATTATGGCAACATCAACTCATTCATGGAAGCATCATATGAATTGACATTGAAAATTCTGAATTTATGTTCTAAAATTGATTTGACTCTAGATGGACTTGGCATTAGCTGCAATATATTTAGCTTCACTTGATTACAGCATTTAACAAGTGACAGAAGCATCGAGTTCCTGCCGGAGAGCGTAAAGCATTTAGATTCAGAGGAGAGAGCAAGGAAAATTGTAATGAGTAAACTTAGAATTTGTATTGCTTTTAGTTTTGTTTAAATTAGATCAATGAGACATTGACAAGGTTGCAATTGTCTGATAAATATGTAGGCAGCATCAAGTTATGTCTTATATGGTTTTGACTTTGTTTTTATTGTAAGGAGATTTCTTGAAACTTTATATTCTCTAATTTGTATTCTTGGTATTGCAATTCTGTATAACTTTTTTAGTATAATCCAAAAATTATAAAATATTTACAGCATTCAATTGAAGGGGAAAGTGTATGGGGAACATATATCAGGCAATGCAAAATACGTTGGATAGAATGTAAATGCTGAATGTAGATAAAAGGTCTTATTCTACTTCTAGGCATGCTATGTGTATGTATATGTATGTATACAGATTACAGAATTTTAGTTTGAGGTAAGTTTCCTATATTGTAAGCAAATGTATTGATGTTTTTGTAGCCTTTAAGTAAATGTAGCCCAAAATCATTGGACTGGCCCTTTGGTAAAGAACAAATCTTTACTAACAACTCGATAGGTTAAGTTTACAAGGTGGGGAAGATTCTAAAAATATTAAACAGAAATAGAAATATATATGTATATTAGTGAAGAATTATTGTGTATATTTAAAATTTTTTTTTCAAGTTTTGTTCCTTGTGGGCTAATCCTAGTGTATATTTTTGAATGCTATTTTGCTGAGCACCATCTGTGCCTTTATCGTGTATAATAGTGAAATCAATGGCAAATATAACACAGAAGAACTTATTAAGAGAAATGAGAACTGTACAGATTCAAATGATGATCACTTTCACATGTCCATCCCTAAACATTGCACTCATATTAGAATAGGGGAAGAGAGTCAATGTAAATATCCACAATAAACTATTGTCACAAGTGAAGCGACAACTCATCCATGACTAGCTAACACAGAAGATAACTAAAAAGAAAGGGTCGCAATTGAGCAAGGATCAGAAATGAAATAAGAGTAGGCAATACAATAGATAGAAAGGCATTCCTTTGGAGGTCATTATCAAATTTTGCAATACTTTATGCATTTGAACTTACACAAAAAGAAGCAATTGATAAGGAAGAAAGAAACTATTCATTGATGAAATAGACAACAGTAGTACATCACCAATAGAGACTTGGTTTAGCCTCCATGTCAAGCAAACTGACAACTATTGTAATGAATCTTTGAGAATCCGAATCTAATGCAACATTTTAACAATCAAGGACAGAAGCACAGAAAATGCTCCTAGTAACTATTTTTTAATTGTATCCTAAAGTTTTCTTGTGGTGGATAACTTTAGAGCACACTGAAGTGTTAATGGTGCATTAGTGTGGAAGAACGCAAATACAAAATATATATGATTGCACTACCACAAACTATACTTCTGATCAATCCACAATAAATCCAACCACAGAAGGAAGTTCATCTGTGAACACCAAAATCTTGTGGCTGATTTGGCAAGGCTTCCCTATAAGGCAATACCAACAGTAAACAAGGAAAGTAACATTGAATGTTTGAATTTGACTACCAGCCAAAAGAAAACAATAAGATTACTGTGAAATATTTTCAGCATTAAATGTTTCAATGAAGATCAACAACCAATAATCAACAGCTACAGGTAAACAAGAATCAAAAAAGTTGAAATGTATTTTGAATGTAGAATTGCAGGAAAAAATACTAAATATAGGAGTTTTAATCATTTTTTGAATGCAGAATAGTATAAAAATATACTAAATATATGTACATAGTTCTAAATTCTTAATTATACAACAATTAAAAAGCTTCAAACAAAATGCTTTCATAAATAAACTAATGGCATTGTTAGATGAGATCTGAAGTTGGATTCAAAATCAAGCTTCAAACAAAATGCTTTCATCAATCAGTATGCTACAGGTAATATTCTGCATCTGTAGCTGCTAATCTGGCATCAATGAAAGGAGCTTCTAAAAAGATACTCTTGGCAACAAGGGAAGAACATGTAAAGCCACATATAAAGGCATTGTTTGGAAACAATGTTCCCAACAATAGGAGTGCAAGGCAAGATGCATTCATTTGAAAATGCATACAAAAGAAGAGATATTGCCCCTATTTCAAAGCAAAAATTTGGGGGCAAATCCAACATAGAAAGCCAAAAGCATTTCACAAAAATGGCATGTCAAAACAAGGGCACAATTAATGATGTAAATTAAGGTAAAACCACGATGAAACCACAGAAGGATCTCTACTAGTATAAGCATTGTAACTTTTAACAGTAAGAAGTCAATAAATTTACTAACCAGTTGAGCAAAAAATCGGCCATTATGGGTGTCCATCATGTAGACAAAATTAATAAGTTAAAAAATCTTTGAAGAAAATTACAAATTAAAAAGAGGACTGTTGACAGATTTTCATTCTTGAATAATTTCCTCCTCATCAAAGAGCTCCTCGAGTGTGAAATGATCTCTCTCCAACAGTGACTCCACCTGTAACAGCATATGATACTAACATTAGCAAAAAGCATTCTTGTGCATAGTTCAAAAGAAATAATTTAATAAATATCAATTGATTTCATCAAGTGCAATTTTCGTATACATTAGCAATATAACAAAAATGCAATAAAAATAAAAAAGAACAAATGATTGAATGATCAGAAAACAAGTATTAACAATATTGTTTGTTGAGTCACTATATAAATAAATAAACACATATATCTGTATATCCACAGTATTTCCAGGGGAAGGATTGATACATGAATGAGGAAAAATTTATACAACTTTCACAAGTAAAAAATATCTTTGATGCTTAATCACCGGTTTAAACTTTTAATTTGTTAGCTAAATTTATTATATTTCTTATGTATTTAGTATGTTTTCTTCAAAGGATTTGAACTGGAACTTGCTCCTTTAGGCCTGTAGAAGAGGAAAGATTGCCATGGTGAAGATAAAAACCCAAAACTTGCTTGGAAAGCTCCTTGTTTAAGTGGGTACGTCACAAAAGAGAACTAGAATTGGTTACTCTATAAATATCCTAAAATAAACTATAAAAAGTTATAGAAATTTAAACAAAATATAAAATTGTCAAGCAGAATATTGTACAAAAATAATAAAATCATTCATCAGAGATTTTGAGACACTTTGCCCAACCCAATAGGAGTTACCAGGTGGTAGTGCTTGGTAAATTTGACTGTAGAGAATATCCCTCTGTAAGGGCAATTAAGCCAAACATTACCCAAAAGATAAATTTTCCAAATTAAAAAATGTACAATAAGTATTGTCTCTGAATTTCTTCAAACAAACTTATGAGAAAACTTCAATTATGGTAGAAGTCGAAACAAAATTAGCCAAAGACAAAACAAATGTTAGTCGAAGAAGCTTCAGAGAAGAGTTATATGGGGTGGTACCTCGTAAGCAATGGGGCGGTTGAGAAACGGAATGGGGGTTTGCGGAGCGAGCTTGATAGCCTCCGATAGATCTTCCACAACCGCCTCAAATTAATTCAGAGAAACCCTAATGCTTCCCTTGTTAGACCACACGTTGCAATTCTTAGGCTCCTATGCAATAAGGTCAGAGAATATTCTCTCGGAGTCCTCCAGACTCGCGGAAATGGAAGCCCTAAGAGAAACGAAGACGATAAATCAGTCATCTATAGTACTATTAGGGTGAGTAAACAATATACATATAAAAAAGGAATCTCAAAAATCCATGACCCAGAATAAAGAATTCTTAATGAAATTGGAAAACAAAAAATTGTGGCTGTGATTAACTAAGGAAAAAAAAATAAAAAACCCACCTCACGAAAGATGTTGCCCAACAAAGATTTTCACAGTAACAGTAAGCCTGAATGAGCGCCCAAAGCTTGAAGTTTTTATTAACAGAAACAAACACTTTACATGAGCATCCAAAACTTCAAACTGATATGAAAAGAAACAAAAACTTTGCAATTCCTTATCTAATGCATTAATCAATATTAAATAAACAAAGTACACTGACCACACATAGCCATCCAACGGTTCCAGCTGCTTGTCCTTGAGCCAAGTGCCATTCAAATATGCATTCATGGATTCTGTACCCCCAAAGACCAGTTTTAATTTTTGATTTTTGATTTAATCAATCTATGCCTTCCTATTTTCCTAATTTTCTTAAACAAAAATGATTTATAGAGCTACTCACATGAATAGAAAAAGAGATAAATGCTAATTTTTCAAATATAAAAAATAAGTTTTAAAATTTGAACTATACAAATAAAAAGTAATATGTTAAAATAATGGAATGTGATTGGCCGATGCTGCATACCAAATGCATATTGAACAAATGCAATAGTAACCTGCCTTATGGTAGGAACTAATTATTACAATCTCACATGAAAAGGATATGAACTGATGGCATAGAGAGAGGATTCTATTTACATTTGTTCATATCCTTTTCGTGTGAGATTGTAATCAGATCTGTTGTTTACTGCATTGACCTTGTTTGACTGCTGACTTCTATAAGGCACATCATGACATCAGTGAATGTATTCTTGACTTATATCGACTCTTTCCAGAGGGGTTTTCGACCTTTTTAGGTTCTGCTCTGCCCTTAATCCATTGATTGCGTTGAGATATGTGTAGCTGACTTATGACTAACATAACTTTTAATCAAGTTATATAATCATTTATATGTTCTTATATAGGTAGTTAAGTTGGCTTCGGTGGCATCCAAGCAATAAGTATGTATGTATTGGAGCTATTGGTTAGTTTATGAGTATCATATTGTGGATTGTGTTCTTATTGGAGACTTTTGGAGGTTTTCCACCTTGGAGTGGCTTATTATTCTGTTGGGTGAAAATTACGTAATCAACTTTCGACAGATTACACAACTTGGACTTCAGCCACAGCTATGTGAGATGTGAATCTCTCCTCTCGGAAAGGGGAGGCGCCCTTCTTACTGCTAAGAGAAACAATAGTAAATCACACGAGTAATTACAAAATGTACACGTAATTCGGAGTGGGGGGGGGTGTGTTACATTCATCCTTCTCTCTTTTTTCAGAGAAGATGTTTACAATGCTTCACCGTTGGAAGTTCGAATTCTTGATAACCTTAAAACTAACAACTAGCAGTAATGCCAATATCTCTATCTCACGTAGGAAGCGTAGAGATACCGAAGTAATTAACAACAAACAAAAGAAAATAAAAAGGGAAAGCTCACGAAGGCACAAAGTCGTTCCAGAGCTTTATCAATGTTGGATCTGCATAAACGTACCGTTTGCTACGTTAGAAGCACAAAGTCTTCTTAGACGCAACAATTCTTCTCAACAAGATGAAACGATTATACACAAAGTCTTGTAGATCATCCAACAAAGTGTCAATAGCACGAACGATTACAAGCACAAAGTCTTGTAGATCCTTCGACAAAGTATCCAAGAGAATGAATAATTATAAGCACAAAGTCTTATAGATTATCCAACAAGAACATGCAAGAGTATAAATGATTATAAGCGCAAAGTCTTATAGATCACTCAACCAATGATAAACAAAATAACAATGCAATCTAAATAATAGACGTAACACAAAGTTTACATCAACCACTTAGAGTCTTTCAGATTCCTCGAACTAATCACTACCAAATCAAATCAACTTACAAAAGTATTGAATCCAACGCAAAGTCTGGCTTGCAATCCTTTTCTTTATTGATTGAATCTCATTCACAAAGTATGAACGCAAAGTTTCACAAGTTTGCTTACAAAAGGGCAGCACTTCGTTGCAAAAGGCTAAAAGATAAATTACAATGAAAATCCCTCACATTATATAGAAAGAGGGATGAGCAAAAGAAGGAAAGAGATTGAGAAAATCGGGAGAGTTAGGTGAGCCATTTTAGGAAATCTCACCTAACTTTGACCAAAGTCAGTGTAATTTGTTTTGAAAATATATCTTTGGACTTGGTGTAATTACAATTTACAAAAAAGACATTCGAAAATGTCGAAATATTTTTACAAGATGCATAAAGCGGGATGCACCGGAAATGTCTAACACCGGAGAATAGGGGCCGCTTCACGCCTCTTTTGCATTGGGCCGAAGTCTTCAAATTTCTCCTAGTTCCTCGGTGACTTAACAACTTCTCTATCTCACTGACTGGGTTAACGGTGTAATCCATAATGGTGTGAATTCTCGTGATCAATCTCATGGCAGATGAGTGAACCTTCTTGCACCTGTCAAGATGCATCTTCAGGTTATCCAATGTGAGCCTTGTATCACAAATGATGTTCAGCGAAGCTTCTGAGAAGTCTGAACTATCGATCAAATTCGTGATGGCTTCCTTGAAGATCAGGGATATTTCTGCGGCCGGTAGGAAGATACGATTGTCCTCAAGAAGTTGACCAGGCAACTCTCTGATACTTTTGTCAAGAATGTTGCGAGCGTCTGGCCGGTCTTCCTCGCATTCTGGTGAAGATTCCTCGAACGAGAGACGGAACCACTTTGAACTCGGTGGTTTCTAAAGTGATCTCTTTACCTCTACAAACTTCTTTCTTTGTCGGGAATTACCCTAACTCTGACCAATTTTAAGTCGGAAGCTTTTACCTCGCTTCATTGGCACTACATACCGCATTTTTCCATGTCTCACTCGAAAGTAAGCTCTTTTCTTTATCAAGTTCGCGGGTGAGCTTGGCCAACATGGTGGTTTCTTCTTTTCTCATCCTCGGCACCTTAAAAATTATCCTCGGAGATCCTCGCGGTTCATGATCTTCAACAAAGTTATACAACACTCTACCTTTGAGGCGACTCTCTCTTTACCGGGTCTTCAATACTACCACCGCCACCGTTGTGCATTACTTGGAGAACCGCAGCCCTTTACAAATAAAGGCATAATGCTCTGCCCTCTGTTTGTACATGTTACGAGATTGCTCAACTTTGTCCAGCCTTCCTGCCAAGATATTCAAAGTGACTTGCGCATCAGCTTTTGCACTTTCATTGGTAACCTTGCCAAGCTGAACCTTTGTCACTGTGTAGTCCTCCATATTGACATCACCTTCTTGATTCGGTGGTATGCCAATTTCAGCATACTTGTGGCCAGCCTTATCAACATTCAGCCTCGAGTATACTTTTGCCTTTTTCTTTCCTTTGGCCTTTGGAAGAACTATCTCTTCAAGTTCCAACTCCTCTGGAGAAATCATTTTCTTTTTACGCTTCGACACTTGAGATATTAGCCAAGGAGGAAGAAAAGAAGTGTGAACTTCTGGATTTACTGTCAAGTTAGTCGCCATTGCCACCTCTGAAGTTATTGTCACATCTGAACTCACCATTGGTATCGTGACAATTGGAGAAGTGTTTGTCATCATCGCTCCTGTAGTTGACACATTGAGCTGATCACGCATTGACTCATTCATGAAACGATTGAATTCGTTCTCAAAAGTGATATCATACGTTGGCGAAGACAAGCTAGGAATGGACGATGGTGGGCTTGACAGTATATCAACCGTATGGATGCTTGTCACTGAAGGAGTATCAAGCTGGGTTGATGCTGTAGGGATAGGTGATATCTCGGCTGCAGGAATGCTTGTGGTAGGAATAGGTGACGAGGGAACAGGAGGTGGAGGAGTTCTTGACTCAAGAGGGGTATGAGGAACGTTTGAAATCACGGGCGATGATGTTCTGTGGATTTCCTCAACTACGTTCTCGGGAGGAGAAGTAGTTATTTTTTCATCATGCTCGGGTTCCTGTTGATCACCCTCTTGTCTCTCTGATTCTGGCTCACCTTCGAAGTCACCTTCAGATCCTTCTTCAGAATCTTCATCAGACTCTTGTCCGCCAACCTTTCGCATCGAGCGTCCGCTTCATTGACCTTCATCTTCGATTGGTCGCTACGCATCTTCATCTAATCTATCTCCTCCCGAGGTGGCTTTTTACCCTTAGAGCCGCAGATGGATGGATTCGCTCGTCTCTTGGATACTTTGGTAGTCTCTTCTTGCCAACGCTGAACTTGATCCTTGGACTTCGGTGAAGAAGTGGAACGTCACGATTTGTTTTGTCGCTGAGTTCTTGTCAAGCATGCTATTTCTAATTCTCCTTCCGAGTCTGTCCTGAAACTTTTCATTGTATGACCATGTTTGTGTAACCATTCTTCTGTGTTGGCTAGGATTGGTCTCAGCCTTTCTCTCATGCTGGTGACCTCTTTTCTAGACCACTGTATTGCAGGCAACGGCCTCTTAGCAACGCCTTGCTCATCATAGACAGCGCTCATGATATCACCTGGATCCTCAAAATCCTCTGGTAGGTCAGCGATACCAAGATCTCTGATTTGTTGAATCATTGGACCAAGAATAGTCCATTTTGCAAAATGGCTTCATCTCTCAGAATCCGGGCCTGCATGTCTTCAAAACAAGCATTCGCAGTTGGTGGACCTTTTGTGGCAACTTCTTTCTCGATCTCGTAGTCAAAATCAAACCTATAATTGTGAGGGTTTTGATGGTCATGATCCCATCCCCAACATAGACAGACTCTGGCTTTTTTTGCGCTTTGAGCGAGTATATCTGCCGATGGTCGGGCGGGAACTTGAATCCACGCTTTTGTGGTTGTTTCTTCGCTCTTTCTCGCGACCGACATCACCGTCTGATGTTTCCATGAGAACCCACTTATCCTAAGGATAACGTGGTAGCATGTAGGGACAACCGTGTAACAACCTACTCTCAAGTAAGTAAACGTTGGGAATTGAAGAAAAATACATCCAACTTTACTTACCACCTTATAAGCCTCATCAGACACTCTTCTTCTTTCCAAGGATGGATCAAAGTTGAAGAGTAAGGGCGCAAAGAAAGCATCAGTGACCCGTCTGAAATGGTGAAAGCTCTCCTTTAGCTCCAACTGATAGAAATATCTGTACACAGGCACCATCATTCGATTTCCCTTTGTAGATAGACTGGGAATTGTCTCATCACACCGCATGTACCCGTAAGAAGTCATGTAGAACTTCAATGTAGAAGGAGCATTGATCAACTGTTCGTGCATCTCATCACTGATTTGTTTACCCCAGTCAATATGTACCTTCTGCCTCCTTATGATCCTAATGTACTCATACATCCAATCGTGAAAGGTGGATGATTCCGGCAAACCTTTCACTCTGCTCAGAAACGTAATCATATCCTTGACGTCATCTTTGAAGTCACTTCTCAGGAGTCCTTTCGGCCATCTGGAAACAGACGATCTAGGCTTTTTGAGCCATTGAGTATTTATCAACTGTTTGGCTTTATTAGGATCAGCATCGAAAATCTCCTGTGCTTTTGATATAGAAATGTCAATATATTTGTCCATGTGAGGAACCTTGAAGACGATGTCAAAGAAATCGGGGTCGAGTCTTAGAATCTCGTGCCCGGAAGAGTCGATCACACTTCTGCTTTCTCGGATGTAATGAGACGCAATTTGAAGAACAAATTCAGTATTATGCGCAGCTGTGGGGAACATCGCCACCAAGTGGAGATTGCTGTGTACGATTGCCCTCATTGAATCAGGGAGAGGCTTCGTTTCTGTCAACTTTGCGAAGTCAACCAAGTCTTGATGGCCAACTTCTGTATCCTTTATTTCTTCAACTTTCGAAAGCACCATAGTTGGCGGATAGACGCCTTGATATTTGTACTTCATCTTGCTTTTTGCTTTCGAAGAAGAAGGAGGCTTCGTAGCAGTCATCAAAAGAAACTGGAACACTGAGCACTCTTGACTTGACGATCTCTGAGAGTAGACTGTAATCCGTCTAGCCAGAACAAACACCAATTGTTAGGAAACATGGGAAAGCGTGAAATGAGCACAAGGGTGGAAAAGCATGGAGCGGATGGCGAGGCACGCAAAACGATGCACGAATGCGGAAAAACGAAGCTCAGGGATGCACTGGTCAAAAATGGAGTGCATTTGGAAAGGTCTGGGAAAAGCCTGCAAAAAGTGTAAGGGCGCTAAAATTCAGCGCCCTTACATTTTGAGAAAATTGCTTTTGGTGTAAGGGCGCTAAATTTTAGCGCCCTTACACTTTTCAGTGTTAGGCAATTTTTGCTAAGTTTGAAATGTCATAGCGCTGAAAATTGGCGCTTCTGCAATTTTGGCAATTTTTTGAAGATGCAAATGCAGTGAGGAATGGCGAAGGCGCTTTGAGTTTTGCAAATGCTTGTAGAATGAAAGCTTTCGAACTTGTCTCCATTTCCATGTTTATGCTTAAGGGTTTCACAAGAAATCTTTTCTTTTGTGAGATTGCAAAGTTTGTTTCAAAGCATATGAGAAGAACGGCGTGAAAAACGCGATGCATATAACGTTGGAGAGATATGAGTTTGTGAGGAGAAATGAACAAAACATGGAACACAGAAATGTCGCCATCTTTGAAGGAAGAAAGAAACGTGTATGGAGAATGAGGGTGGGACGCGTAGAGAAACAAAGAAACGCGAATGTAGAACAATACATGTTTGGAGAAAACAAAGAAAGGAATGGCGAGGGTTAGCAGAGGTTCACCAAGGCTCGTGCAATGAAAGCAAACCATGAATGGCGAACATGGTGAGGAAAACGCGAAGGGAGAGAAAGCGTAGGTTTAGGAAAAAGAAGAATGCGAAGGGTAAGACACAAAAAACGCGAATGAAATGAAAGACGTGAAAGAAAGAAACAAAAACGCGAACGAACATAGATCATATACAAATGACAATACAAAGCCGAAATGAAAGTCTTACCAGGGCAAAACGCGAAGCTTGTTGAAGAGAGGAATGGCGAATCTCCAAAAAACGTGATTTTGCAGATGAAAGACAAACGCACAGCAAGAGGAGAGGCAAAAGAAATAAAACATAAACAAAAAGTGGCGAATTCATTCACTTAACTTTGCAAATGAAAATTAAAAACCTAACTCAAGTCGTGCAATAAATTTAGGCACGAAAAGTGGCACGATTGACGAAAAACGCGAAATTGTGAAGAAACGTGCCAGAGGCTCAAAAAAGTTTAAGTGTCGAGAAAAAATGTAATGGCGCTAAAATTTAGCGCTCTTGCATTTTTTGGAATTTTCACTTCATGTAGGGGCGCTAAATTTTAGCGCCCTTACATTTCCAGACTTAGCCAAATTTTTGGATTTTCCCTGCAGGAGCGCACTTTTTCAGTGCTATTGCATCTTCCGTAATTTGCAAAGTACTAACAGTGAAACGTCGCGAAAGATCTCGTTTCGAAGATCTTTGCGAGGCGAACAAGGGCGAATGCTCGAATTGACTATTCGAGACTTGGGAACGCATTTCGAGGTGGCTTGAAAATCACTCCGTTATGCGTACTTGAACTTCACGAATCCTAGGAAACGGACAAGTTTCGTAGGGGGGTTATCCGTGGAACGAGCGCTGCTAGATTCCGTGATAACCTATTCTCAAGTATTATCCAGTATTTGCAGCATAATTCCTATAATATTCTTTTTTGTGCAAGTTCTTGCATTATAGGTTCATTTACATGCAATAAATGCTGTTGACTATGTAAATTAAATGTAGACTTATAAATTCTTCAATTGGCTACATAGTTTTAAAATTCACCAAGTACTCATGCAACTTGTGAGATTTTTTCACAGTTGAGAAACTTGCTCATTTACTCATGTGAGTTCTGACAAGTTTTGCAAAGAAACTTGTGGCAAGCACTTGTGAGTACTTGGAAAGTCTGCATGAGAGCTTGTGTAGGCTGAGTTTTGAATTTAAGTATTTATTTAATTTGCTGAGTTTTGTTGAGTCACTGAATATAAGTCAAAATTGGGTCTGCCAAGTTTTGCCGTGTCACAAGTTTTTGAACTACAATCTGCTGTAATTACTTATTTAATTTGAGTCGACCATTTTCACTGTTTCCTAGTTGACTTTGAAGACTGTAAAATCATTGACCAGAGTATAATCCTTCCAACTTGAGAAGTTTGGTTATTGACTATCATTTTTGCTGAATAATTGATGCAACCATTACTTCTGTACTTTTTGAGGGTCATTATGCTATTGTTTTTGTTTGTCTGGAGTAATATTATTGGTTTGGATTTCTGTGAAGTTGCTCATGTTTCTCAATGAATTCATTACGGAAATGACATTGGCAAGTTAACAATGCTTGTGGCTTGATCTAGTCCAGTCCTAGAGACTATACCAAGTTAAGTTCTTAAACCCTATGAAGCATTGGTCCTTTTGAATTCCTCTTATTCAACAAGATATTGCTACTAGTAAAATCTTCAGTCTCCCAAAAAGAAATCATATGTGATGACCAACCTTTGAAGCACTGAAATAGTGAAGTTCTGGAACTGCACACAACATTGCTTACTTAATGTGAAGTTTTTAGACCTTCAATGCATTGATTTTAATAATGTTTGTGAATCTGCCCCGACATTTATTCAGTGCAGTCTTTAGTCTCTTCAGGAAAATGCAGAGACAAGATAGAGGAAGTATTGAAATGACATGTCATAATCAAGATCATTCACAAGAGCATCATATGATCTTTTTCCCCTTTTAAGGCATATCCAAGGGTAATAGTGTGATACATTTGGATGATCTTGAGGAGAGGTGTTACTGCCCAGACAAGATTATAATGTTTTTGAGTCTCCTTTGGCATTTATTCAGTGGTGTCTTTAGTCTCTTAAGGAAAATGCAAAAAGAAGATAGAGGAAGTAGTGAAATCACTTATATCATAATCAAGATCATTTATTAGAGTATTGTACAACTTTTTTCCTTTTTCAAGGGATATCCAGGGGTAATAGTGTGATACACTCCGAGGATCTTGAGTAGAGGCATTACTGTTGAGACAAGGCTGACACTCTACTTATGCAGAAACAAGACAAGGGAAGGCATGAAATTAATTTTGGCATGATTTAACTCATTCATGAGAGCATCATATGAATTGATACAGTAAATTCTGAATTTATGTTTTATAACTGATTCTCATTTTAGATTGACTTGGCATTAGTTGCAACATCTTATAGGTTCACTTGATTACAGAATTTAGTAATTATATTTGGCTGACCAGACCAACTAGTGTCTGTGGTAGACTTATTGAGGTATCAATGTAAATACCCTTCTCTCTTTTCATTAAATGCATCACTTCGTTGTTAGTTTCCCTGAGAATCAGCAAAGAAGGCTAATGCCTAATGGCATAGAGAGGGGCTATATTCGAATCTGTTCATGACATTGGTGTGAGATTTTAATTAGATCTGGTGTTTACCACATTGACCTGGTTCGAATATTGACTGCTGGAATGTAGATCATTACATCAGTGAATATATACCAAATGAATGACAAATAATAATGTAAACCCTAATGTTAACCTTAAAAATAGAGAATGCCAAACAAAGCTTCAATTGATGAATTCAATTGTTGAAAATGAAAAGATCACAATTAGCATGAAAGATGGAAAGAAAGGAAAGGAGGGAGGGAAGGAAGGAGACGAGGGAGGAAATAAATAAGAAAAGAAAGGAAGAAGGAAAGAAAATAGGAAAAATAGGAAAAAAGAAAAGAGAGATATAAAGAAGGAAAGGCAGGAAGTAACAATGGAAGAGAGGAAGGGAGTGAGTATGACATAGAAAAAGGAAAGAAAGTAAGGAGGTGTTGGTGCACAAAGTTGTAGGTCACAAATCCCTAATGCTAGATCTTTTCCTGAATGCTGGGGGTGTCAAAGAAGAAGATCACAGACTTGTGATTAGGTTGGGTAATAATGGACCAATTTACTGAGATGGGTAAAACCTCCTTTGAATTTTGGCTCTGCTAAACCAAGGGGACTTTTCCTAAGGTGCTACAATAGATATAACTACAAGAAACAAATGTTTTCCTTGACACAAAACATACCTAATGCATAGCACATAGTTTTACTAGGTAATTACCTGGCAAGCCCAAAATTTTAAAAAACTCCTCGAGTTGTCCCCTCACCCTGACATCTATTGGAAAACGTTCCCACTTCCCAAAATGGTTTGGAAATGGCAGGAAACTGCAGGGATGGTAAAGACATCACCCAGCTGTCATTGCTCACATATTTGTTTACATGTATTGAAGGGTTTTAAGATGTGGATGAGAATATGCCGGCAAGCATGAAGCAGATGCTGGATCATCTCACACAGCTCATTAGTGATGGACTCACAATTTTCAATTGTGTTCTGGCTGTGGAAGTGTTGAGAAAATTCCACAGCAGAAATGCTGTTTCTTGACTCATGGGAGTGATTTTTGCTGGAGTTTTGAAAGCATGTACAAGAGGTTTTGTACAAAAAGCAACAAGATTTGGATCAAGCTATGATATATTGCTGTTGATTAAACAAATATAGCGAAAAAGGGATTGATACATATTGGAATTGTATATGTTGGTCTGTGGATGTGATTAAGGATGAGTATAGAATTGAAACAAGAATATTAATAAAGGAGGTAACTACATAAACGTGGGGGTGCTTAGAAAAATATTACTTAGTTTTTGTGGTCCACAACTTCAGAAAATAATAAAAACAACAGACCAAAGAGGTTGGGGGATGCTAGAATTTGTAGCTTAATCTGCTTAGACACATCCTAATGAGATTTTATAAGAAGAGATTGTGGAAGTTAGCTGTCTATATTTTGTCATTTTGTAGTTGACACATTTAGCCTTTTCATTTTATCATATATAAACATTGGTAATGAAAACTCAAATGATTAAGCGTTCATTTTTTATTATTTTGAATGTTGACTCCTGTGAATTCTATTTCAGCTCTAATGTTTTATAATATTGTTGTGTAATGAATATGGTGAATGCCTTATCATATGAATATTTGCAATTTTCTATATTTTTAAATTACCTCTGTTTTTGTAATTACTGTCCCTTGCCATCCCCTAAAAAAAGACGGTCCCTCAACGTCCCCTTAAAAAAGGCCTCTTGTCCCTTGTTATCCTGGAGATGCATTCCCCCATTTACTGCCATCCCTGTCGTGGAAACTTGGTGGAACATATTATGTTCTTAGCTAAAAATAAAATGTTCTAAAATAGAATGACATGACCCAAGAATCTGAAAAGTTACATTACAACATTAAACAATTGAAACATAACTTTGAATATCCAATTTTTTTTGGAATTTTCTACATTTTGGTACCCCACAATTTTGGGGCTCTTCAGAGTATTATCAGGGTTTCTTTCCTTCTAATATGCCTTTTGTTTTAGATTTGTATCTCATCCTAAACTTTTTAATGCATCTCTGTTTTGGAATCCAAGTCCTAGTATATAAATTATGCCCTTGACAAGGTGACCTACAAGTTTATTGGGTATGTTTTTGTAATTTTGTTCTAAACTTCCATCTGTATCAATTTGCACGTGGTCAATTGAAGAACTTCATACTGTGTATTGTAAATTCATATCTACTCCAAGGAAGTTGGCACAAAGTTGACCATGGATATATTTGATAAACCTTTTGATTATAATTTGTATAGGCACTTTCTGAGAAGCCTTATTAATTTTACTACCACTGAATCTGATGACAGTTATGAGCTCTCCATCCATCTGTCATTGTAAGGCTACAAAAGGGATTCTGAGATATGTAAATAGCACTATCGGATTTAGAATCCTCTTCATGAGTTATGATGAGTTAAATATTGAGAGCTACTCAACATTGATTGGGTTAGCTCCATTGTCGACAAACTCTATTTCAGGCTATGAATGCACTGAGTAGTAGAAGGTACAGATGGATAGTAAGAAAACTATTCAATATGTCATCATCTAATGTTTTTCTCCTGCACTACATAAAAGAAGGCAACTGTTGACATTCTCAACTATTATATAGGTTTGTTAAGAAGCTAAAAATATTGAAAAGGCTACAGAATAATGAAACTCTTTATCATACTTGAAGCACAAAAGCTGACTCATTCTATACATTCTTTAGTAAGATATCATTTTGCAATAATGAGCTGATTCTGAAACAAAATCACGCTATCACTTCACTGTATCTGTTTTTTCACATTGTTTGCCTTACACAATTTTTTAAGGCTTGACAATTAGATTATTAGAAATTCAGCAGAGCAGTTAAAACCTCGCACACAGATTGATGAACCTTTAAGAATATGAAAATAGATCTAAAAGCATAAACTATATAGACCAATTAACTTCTATCTATACTTATTCAGATTCATCCAACTATTAATTTGTCTTATTGGCAGGTTCCCACACTTCATGGTACTGATATTTCTGAAACAGTGGCATCTCAAAATGCAGTTTTGGAGCAAAATTTTTCATCTCTTTGGGGAAGTGGAGAGTGGTGGATGCTTCTTGCAGCTCAAAGCATGGCTGTAGGAACTGTCATGGTCCGTTGGGTGTGCAAGTATACTGATCCTGTCATGGCCACAGGATGGGTATGTTTCAAAGCTGTACCAATGAAATCATCTATATACTTAAATAATTTAGCACTTCCAAACTATGTGGATCTATATAAGAGAATGAACTTCATGAAGTCACAGTAATTGATGTTATTTGTGCAACTATATAATTTGAAAATATTAATTAAAGGAATTATGTTCTAGAGAAGCCCTTTCGTTAATAGGAGAATAAAGATTAATGCAATTGTAACTCTGATTTCTTACCAAAGTTGGTATGAAATTTGCAGCTTCAATCTCTCAGTTTTCTTTTTTGTAATTTTTATGCATTGCAGTACCCTTTTATTCGTCTTCCTTTTCTTTTATTTTGAATGTGTGGAAATTTTATTTCCCTATTGACGGTCAAATGCTATCTACATTTTTTAATACCTTGAGTATTAAAGGCATTTCCTTTCTTTTGGAGTACTCAAAATTACAATTGAAAATACTAAATAGTAATTAAATGAACTCACAATGATACTAATCTGCTACTTCTGCTGCTTCCCTGAGCAACTTTAGTGCCCAAACAGCAATTGCTTTTAAGGCTGCATGATTCACATGGTACAAGAGTAAAATAGTGTGCAGAATTGAAAGTGGACCAACGGATTGTATTTCCACTCCTACTTTTATCATGGAGGCCTGGGGTTTATAAAAGGCATCGCATGATGGAAAGTTTGCCTCTGGAAATAACCAAGGAGATGAGTAGTGTATCATTAAGAATCTGCTGTTTAGTAAATTTGTTAAAACTTATTCCTAAAATATCAAAACTAAGATAGAAGAAAATCATGATCTAAAGATTCTTACATAATTCTTAACACCTTCGATTTATGTTGTCCTGTTTTGTTTTAACAATATATTAGAATTCAGCAAAACCAATATTTTTTTGAATTGTTTAACTTTAAGCTATTGCCTGGATCAAATATAATAGTAGTTTTAAAATAATGTTGTCTTCAAAGACCACTTTTGCACTTTGCGTACTTGGGGAAAGAGAGCCCTATAGGGTTTGTATATAATGTCAAATGTTATGAGACTAAAGCACAATAGAGACTCAACATTGAATCCATTCACTAGGATTCCTCTCCATCAAATCATGAGGATAAGAAATGTGACTATCACAAACCTCCTAGAAGAGCCATCTACTCCTATACTTAACACCTTATGGTTACTATCATCCTCTAATTGTTAAGGTGTGCGCCCTTGGTCTCCTTGTGCTATGTAGCACAGTGCTCGGGTTCGTGACATGGCTTAACCGCATCTTGTGGATTCATTAACTTTGGCAGTTGTATTGGGCATTAACAGGTCGATCTTTTGGTGCAACGACAACTGTCTTTGCAACAATTGGTATTAGAGCCTAGGTCACGGGTTCGAACCCCTTGCTTGCGTTGGGGGGGGAATTGTTGCAAGGTGTGCGCCCTTGGTCTCCTTGTGCTATGTAGCGTAGCACTCGGGTTCATGACATGGCTTAACCACCTCCCGTGAATTCATCAACTCTGGCAATTGTATCAAGCATTAACAGGTTAATCCTTTGGTGCAACGACAACAGTCTTTGCAACACTAACTAGTAGTGCCTTACTCTATAAGTATCAAGCTTTTGGATCCATGCTTGGGCTATGATCTTACTTGAACCATCAAAGTTTAGGAGAGTTAATTTTCCTACCTTGTGCTGCAAGTCCCTATTAATTGGTTACTTCTCCTACTTTGTGTATTCTTGGTCCTAGCCTCACAATATGCTTCAAATGGGATACTTCTCTTTGTAAATTTTAATGATCAGATTTAATGCACAGAAAATTAATTCAAATCAGACACAATAACACAAGAGATACCCTGGGAAAACCCTCCTCTTGAGGGAGAAAAACCCAGCAACAGAGATCTCTCTTATATATATAGATAGTGGCAACAATTCTCCTTACAATGAGGCCAATCACAAGGCCAGTATTCAGCACCAACTTTAGATGCAAAACAGATAATAATCTGCCCTTCCTTGAAACCTAAATCTGCATTTAGAGAAATTTGCAATCTGCTCTTGGAGGAAAATTCACACTTGAATGAAGGAGAGAAACGAACTTGCTTGATGATGGAAAGGATGGAAATGACCTTGTATAAATACACAATGAGAGAGAGGTCGCACCTCTTCATGTACAAGGTCGGCCAAAATAGAGAAATATAATTACAATTAAAATATGCAAATTACAAGGAAGGTCGGCCCTTTTAGAAATTACATTGTTGCCAAGTGAAGCGCCCCTTCACATTAAATATCACATATAAATAAATAGCCGATGGGCTATATTAATTTATGTCTTCACTCGTGGCTAGAAGGATGAACCTGAAGCTGCCATATCATTAACACTCCCTCTTAGCTAGGGAGAGAACTTCCAGTGACACAAGACATATCACCTCAACGTGATGTCTACCACATTGGCTACAACCGAATGTGAAAAGAAGAATATCACCTCATCGTGATATTAGATATCGCCTCAACACGATATCAACCATAATGGCTACAACCATACTATGGTAAGTACAAGTGTTCATCACTTGCGTGATGTTGTCACCTCAGCACTGATGACTTTCACCATGACTCTCGAGGAGGGTGAAACACAAGTACAACATATGTCATGGAGACACACATGACATCCACCATGACTCGGCTGAGGAGGGGTGACAAAGGGGCTTTCACCTCCAAATTCCTCCGTCTCAGTGGAAAATGCATTAACAAGGGATTGCACCTCAAATTCCTCCGTCTCAGAGGAAAATGCATTAACAAGGGATTTCACCTCGAACTTCTCTCACAGAGAAGAACTCATTAAACAAGGCTCATTGATACTGAGACTCTTTCTCAGTTAAGGCTGGATTCTCCACCATACCAAGCTTATCTCGAAAGTACACAAACTTTATTCTGGCGAGAGGCTTGGTGAGAATATCTACTGTCTGCTCATCAGTGTTGATGTACCTCAATTGTATAGCCTTCCGTAGTACCATATCTTTCAAGTAGTGGTACTTGATCTCAACGTGCTTGGTTCTGTCATGGAACATAGGATTGACAGAAAGCTTCACACAATTCTGATTATCACAATGAATGATAGTAGGCTCCATTGATTGTCCAAACAATCCTGCAAGGAGCTTACGAAGCCACACTGCTTCCCGAGTTGCCATACAAGCTGCAATATACTTTGCCTCTGTTGTACTTAATGCTACAGATGACTGCTTCCTGCTGCACCAGGAAATCATAGCTGAACCCAAACTAAAGCAACAACTAGAGGTGCTCTTCCAATCTGTGACACAACCTGCCCAATCAGAATCAGTGAAACCATGTAACTCCAAGTCTGCATCTGAAGTATACCTCAACCCATATCCAACTGTGCCACAGAAGTATCTAAGGATATGTTTAGCTGCAACAAGATGTATCTGTCTCGGATCACACATAAACTGGCTAAGTGCACTTACTGCATAACAAATGTCAGGTCTAGTGTTAACTAGATACATCAAAGATCCAATTAGCTATTTGTACAAGGTAGGATCCACCAAGTCTAAATTAGCTGCAGCCTCCTTCAACTTGTGTAAGTTGGTCTCCATAGGTGTGGACATGGATTTGCAATCCATTATACCAAATCTCTTAAGTATATCAATGGTGTACTTTCCTTGACTTAGAATCATCTCATCTGGTTTCTGCCAGACTTCTAATCCAAGGAAGTAATGCATGAGCCCAAGGTCCTTCATCTCAAATTCCGAAGTCAACTCCTTACACTCAAGAATCAGGTGATCTTCTCCAGTAAGGATCAGATCGTCAATATATAAAACCAAAATTAATGCATCACCATTGATTACCTTGAAGTAGAGATTTGAATCAGCATCATTCTTCAAGAAGCCCAAACTTGACAGGTACCGATCAATCCTTTCGTACCATGCACAAGGAGCCTGCTTAAGACCATACAAGGCCTTCAATTTGCAAACATGTGACTCCTTCCCATGAACCTCAAATCCATCAGGTTGCTCTATATAAACCTCTTCCTCAATCACTCCATTGAGAAAGGCTATCTTCACGTCCATCTGGTGAATCTTCCATCCTCTAGATGCAACAATAGAAATGATGGTTCTGATAGAAGTATAGCGAGCAACAGGAGCAAATGTTTCTTCATAATCAACTCCCTCTTTCTGAGAGAACCCACGAGCCACAAATCTTGCTTTGTACTTCTTAGTGCTTCCATCTACATCATGCTTAATCTTGAATAGCCATTTAGAAGATACCACAGACTTGCCCTCGAGTCTAGGAACAATGTCCCAAACATCATTCTTAAGAATTGATTGATACTCCTCTGTCATAGCACCTTTCCAAACCTGATGACAAGATGCTTCCTCAACATAGGTAGGCTTGGATTCTATAATCTGACTCATCAAGGCAACATAACTGGAGAACTTATGTGGCCTTATGCTTTCTCTGAATGTGCCTCTAGGAGTTGCAAAGTTTTCAGCCTCTTGCATAGTATGACTGGCTCATAGAGGTCTCTTTTTCCCAACAACAATGTTAGCAGGCCCATCAGTAGGTTCCAAGGGTTCAACAGGATCAATATCTTCTTTTGGTTCAACAGTCTCCCTCTGAATCTCAGGAGTATGATCAACTTTCATATCCTGAGGAGACTCTTCATTATCAATCTCCATATGAATCCCCCTGGATCTTCTGAATGCGACATCTTCCTCGAATGTGACATCCCTATTGATCTCGATCAACTTCTGACCTGGAATGTATATTCTGTAGGCTTTTGATGTCTCACTGTAACCTACAAATATTCCCTTCTTGCCAGAAGGCTCCAACTTGGTTCTCTTTTCCTTGGGAACATGAATATATACAGGACATCCAAAGATCCTCAAATGACTGACTTTAGGCTTCTTCCCTATAAAAGCTTCTTCCGGAGTCATGTTTTCCAGGACCTTATGAGGACTTCTATTTTGAACATATACAGCCGTCCTGGAAGCTTCTGCCCATAAGAAGATTTGCAAATCTTGATCATGAATCATGGCGTTTGCTGCTTCCACGATTGTCCTGTTCTACCTTTCTGCAACACCATTTTGTTGAGGATTATAGGGATTATAGAACTCCCTCTTAATCCCTGCATCAATACAAAAATTCCGAAAACTGCCTGAGGTGTATTCTCTACCATTGTCAGATCTGAGGACTTTAATTCTTTTACTAGAAAGACTTTCTACCAAGGCTTTAAACTCTTTAAACCTATCCAACACTTTCTTAGACTCTTTAGATTTCAAAAATCCAAGTCTTCCTAGAGTGGTCATCAATAAAAAGAACATAATACAAGAATCCACTCGAAGACGGAACAGACATAGGACCACATAAATCAGAATGAATAAGGTCTAAAATACACTTAGATCTATTTTCTCTACTATGAAAAGGGGCTTTTATATTCTTACCCAATGCGCAGCCCTTGCAAGTACCTTCGTGCTCTTGGTTGAACTTAGGAAGGCCCGACACCATCTTCTCCATGCTAGGTAAGGCACGGAAGTGTATGTGAGCCAATCTCTGATGCCAAAGATCACGTAGACTTGAAGAATCATGAACCAACGCTTGTAAAGGACGTGTGCAGACCCTGTAAAGACTTTCATGTCTAACTCCAATTACTTGAGCATCCTTGAAGCTAGAGTTCTCCAACCACACTAGAACTTTGCCTTTGGAGAAGGCAACATGATATCCTTTATCTTCCAAGGCTGAAATAGAAATAAGATTGCGCTTGATTCTAGGAACATAAAGAACATTACTTTACTCAACTGAAGTGTGATGCCGGAATCCAAATGAAGTGAAGAGGTCCCAAATCCTTTCACGGAGTTGCTAGCATCATCTCCAATAATGACTTGCTCGGAAGACTCCTCCACCAAATTTGATAAGTGCTCCTTAAAACCAGTGATATGTCATGAAGCACCATTGTCAATCAGCCAAGTGTTGGTGTCGTTAGGTACACTGCTTGCCAATGCTGAGTAGAACAAATATTCACTTGAATCCTTTTGCAGAGAAGCATCATCAACATCCGCAACGGTAACTTGTTGCTTAGGTCTAGTTGGACAATACTTGGCGAAGTGCCCAAACTTATCGCACCTAAAGCATTGAATCTTGGACATATCCCTCTTCTTCTTGAATGGAGGTGCATCATCATTTCCCTTGTCCCGATTCCTCTTGAAGAATCCTTTCCTTCCATCTTTTCCTTTCTTCTTTGAAGCATGGGAGGCGAGAACATGAATGTCTTCATTCTTTGAACTTTGACCAACGCCTCTTGCCACCAACCTTGATTCCTTTTGAATGCAATCTGATTTTAGGCGATCAAACTTAGGCAATTTTGATCTTGCACTGATTCCCTGAATGTAAGATTCCCAAGACAAAGGTAGACCATTGAGAGCAAGCATAGTCAGGTCTTTGTCATCAACCATATGCCCTATTGTCGAGAGCTGATCTCTCAAATCTGCAATCCTCATAAGGTATGCAATCACTGATTCACCTTTCGCCATCTTCACATGATGAAGTTGTTGCTTCAGTGCAAGTGCTCGACTGGTATTGTTGATTTCGTACATGTCTCTCGCTGTCTTCAACTTAGAGATGATAGGCACAATATGATCCTTGACGGAATCAACCAATATCTTCATTGCTTTAATATCTTTCTTCACCCATTGTAACTTCTCTTCTTCCTCCTTAGGTTCAGGAACGCTGGACTCTACGAACTCACCCAAGTCATTTTCACGCAAGGTAAGCATGATCCTAAACCTCCATGATGTGAAGTTAGATGCACCCTCGAGTCTATCCTCGATCTTCAACCCGTTCACCATCTTGACTAATGTAGATAGATGAACAACTAGGGTATTGCTGATTAGGAATAATCTGATTACGATCCTCTCAAACCCGCTCTGAGACCATGTAAATTTGAAATATTCCGAGCCAATTTTTTTCAATTTTTACCAAGTACACAACAATGCAGAGAGCACCCGTTAGGGTTAGATAAATCAAACCAGCAGATTACAAATAACTTGTTGCCAAGAATGCGCACTCAATCTCAACAAGAGAGAGGCTGTCATATGGCAAGAGGATCGTCAGTGCCTTAAACAAAATGCAACTGGAGGTAACTCTAACCAAGAATGTGTCCGCGAAGGACGAACATATGGTCAGAGGATCTTCTACGCTACAAGTACTAAAAACAAATTCAACACCAAGCATGTGCTACCCAATCCAGTATGGAAAGGAGGCGACCATATGGTGGAGTGTTAAGAATTACAATGCTAATAAGGGAAATAAGCTAGAATGCTGAAGTACTCGATGTCAAGAATGTGCTTTCCAACCCGAGACGGAATGGGAGCTACCATATGACGGAGATATAAAGAAATACAATAGCGTATACAAAATGTAAAGTAAGACGGAGAGAAATGTTGACAGTACTACTGTTCAACTTACAATGAATATTTAAATGCTTGCAAGATCAAGTATTAGAGCTCTTCAAATTGCTGCAACAACAAGGAATCTTTTACAAAGCCTTTAACGCTTTCCTAACACCAATCCAAGAAGGAGAATGCAGATTTCTCAAATCAGATTATGACAGACCTGCACTTTAAAATATATAACCAGCAACACAGATCCTTGTCAAAATGCTCATACCTCTCTCATTTCCCACCCAAATGATCTCAAATTTTATGCAAAGGACCCTCAAGAAGATGGCACCTAGTTTAGTAATAAGAAATGGCATCTAAAAGTGGTTATTAATTACTGACACGAATCCCAAGGCACTCCAGAAAGTACGACCTTCAAGGAATGACGAATTTGCATTATAAAATCATAAACTTCATATTAAAATCTACAAATATTCATGAAGGGGCGCCTCTAACAGGGAAACACAATGACACAATACCCAGAATGAGAATGTTTAAGATTTGAGACTTGTGAGCAGAAATATACATTTAGCAGTCATGACCAGCAACTCTGGAATTGACAGGAAATGATAAAACTCAACTACGAAGGATAGGAAACCAACTATAATTGAAAAAACAAATCAATAACACTCAAACCTCTCAACTAGTTGCTGTTTTTCAAGCAAGAAGAAGAGCCAAGCTAGGAGGCCTTCATTCCTCGAAGGAATCCCAAAGCCAATCTGGCAGCATAACATTCCTGTAGACAAAAAGATACCTCGAAAGAAGAGAAGGAACCTTCTTTATAGAAAGAAGAGAAGACTCCGGAGCCTTCTAGAAGGTGCACCCTAATCCCAAGCTGCTTTTAGGTTTAAACTTTGACCCAAACACTTTCTTCCCAATGGCGTACTTTCCTTGTGAAATATTAATCACTTCTTTTTTTTTTTTTAAATAAAATATAATCTCCTTCAAAAAGTCGTCCATTTTCCCTTTGAGAAATTATAAACTTTAGAAATATTAAAATATTTCCTTTATGAGAAAATACTCCTCAAAGTCCCCTTCTTTAAAACAACTGTTAAGTTATAACACTAGGCCAAGGGGTATTTTAAAAATAAAACATTTTGACTTAAAATAACTTATATCTTCGAAATGAACCCCTTAAGCCAAAAATGAGAATTACCTAATGAACTGCTAGAAGAGGAAAGTTGACTGAATTGATGCCGACTGGACCACTGCTAAAATTAGAATTTACTAAAAATAGTAAATTCCTGAAGATGCTCAGAATGCCAAGAACAACATATCACTGCGAAGCTCTCTGAAAACCCAGAAAGAATCCGCCATTAAATCAACCAACCTCGAGCAAGAGCATCCTTCAAAACACGAACCCCTAATTTTGCCACTGATTAGTTGACAACACACTGGGAATAGGCTATCAATCACTGAAAAGTGAAGTGCTAAAAACGGGGACATTACAAAATTTTAATGATCAGATTTAATGCACAGAAAATTAATTCAAATCAGACACAATAACACAGCAGATACCCTGGGAAAACTCTCCTATTGAGGGAGAAAAACCCAGCAACAAAGATCTCTCTTATATATATAGATAGTGGCAACAATTCTCCTTACAATGAGGCCAATCACAAGGCCAGTATTCAGCACCAACTTTAGATGCAAAACAGATAATAATCTGCCCTTCCTTGAAACCTAAATCTGCACTTAGAGAAATTTGCAATCTGCTCTTGGAGAAAATTCGCACTTGAATGAAGGAGAGAAACGAACTTGCTTGATGATGGAAAGGATGGAAATGACCTTGTATAAATACACAATGAGAGAGAGGTCGCAACTCTTCATGTACAAGGTCGGCCAAAATAGAGAAATATAATTACAATTAAAATATGCGAATTACAAGGAAGGTCGGCCCTTTTAGAAATTACATTGTTGCCAAGTGAAGCGCCCCTTCACATTAAATATCACATATAAATAAATAGCCGATAGGCTATATTAATTTATGTCTTCACTTGTGGCTAGAAGGATGAACCTGAAGCTGCCATATTATTAACACTCTTCACTTCCAGATTGAGTTTAGCATATGCTTCAACAAGATAATCCCAATTAGGATTTTGTGCATTTACTTCCTCTTCGTCCCTTGATTCTTCCTTGGTTAAGGAGGGAGGTTGGATCATCCTAGGGGTAGATCTTGATGTGCTGCCATTTTCAGATTGGCTTGGGGTGGTTTCCCTCCTATCTTCTTGGTGTGGCCTAAGAGAATTCATGGTATTATTTATATTTTGTAAGACTTGGGCTGTTTGCTCCATGAAGGTTCTAAATTCGTTTTCCATTTGCTCCTTTCTTGTGTGGTCTTGGTTGTGGTTGTTGTTTTGGGCTATTCACTTTTTCTCTCTCTAAGGCTCTCAAGGTTCTTTGGCTAACCATCAACTATTTTTCTCCCTCAAGCTGGCAAAATCATGCTCTGATACCACTTGTAATGTTCCCTAATTGGACGTGCCCTAAATTTTCCCTAATTCCTTAATTTAACTAACAAAGGGGTCAGAGAGTATCTTTCACCTGATTGAAGTCCTACACACAGATTAGAACCATTTACCACAATCAAACTGATTAGCAGATTATAATCATTTACAACAATAATACTAATTAGCAGATTATCATAATTAAATATTAGTAAACTCACGACCAACCATTAATTCAATCACAAAGCATTTTAACATCCTTGGAGGGTTCAACCATAGGAGAGTGCCTAGGACCCATCTTGCCAACCATTTCCCTTTCTCTATGATTTGGCCTAGGACCCATCAATCATGACTCGATGGGGTGCCTAGGACCCATCTTGCCAACCATTTCCCTTTCTCTATGATTTGGCCTCTTGTGCTGATTCACCATGATGGAGGGGTGAGATTACAACGGGTGCCCTGAAAATGCCATCTCTCCTAGGCCCAAGGTGCTGTACCATTGGTACCCCAAATGGTACCCCCTTGGCCTCCTTAGGACTACTTGGTCCCCCATCGTGGGACAGCTGCACAAAATTAATTTATTATTTTTGACTGAAAAGATGCAGACCTTTATTCCTTTTATCTAATCAGATTATTGCTGACTTAATGTATGAATGTTATTGATTTTCAGATTGAGTCAGCTTGCATGTTGTCTCTGCATTGAATTGTTCACCCTTCATACCATGATAGGGCTGAGGGTCATAACTTTAATAAGGCTGAGGGTCATAACTTTTCAAGATATGAATTTGCCAAGGAACATGACTCCTTGTTAATGTCTTCTTAATTGCAGATAGGAATAATTAATTTGATTAACATTATTCCTTGTGAAATCGCTCATTTATGAAGTCCACCACCCTTAGTTATTATTATCTTGATTGCTGTTTTAAGAGAGGCATCTTTTGGGTTTGAGCATTATTTAATTTAATTGCATCCACTTCATTAAATAATCGCATCCTTTAATTAAATAATCGCTTCCTTTTATTTCTTTTCATCGCTGCCTTGTGAGGGCGACTATGGTTTATAGCGATCTGGTTCTGCTTCAACCTGTGTTTGGATTTGAAATTTGCGAGGGCATGACATCATAATTGTCCATTCATTTTTTGACGGTTCATACATCCTTTCATCAATATCATTCTCACTATAATTCCTAGTTTCATACAACATCATCATTAGAATGAAAATCTTGCTCTAACATTTCTATGATTTTGTGCATTCTTCTAAGTTTGCATATGATAGTTTGAGAAGGTTTAAAATAGCTTCTCTACTCATTTCTACCCCACTAGAAGATTTTTTCCTTTCTTCACTAGGGATCATTGTAGTTGACCTCAAAGTTTCGGCTCCATTTGTATCCTTTATTCCATATTTAGCTATTCCTTGAGCATGAGCTGTATACAATATTTTATCCGCACCTACAAGTAGATTAATATCTTTTGTTTTATGAATACCATTGGGGGTCTTGGCAGTAGTAACTAAAGATTAGTCAATCAACTAGTGTTGGGGACACACATTCTTTGATCAAGAGGATTGCCCATTAATCTATTCGACTTTTGAGCATTCATCTGCCTTATGCTCTACCATAAGGCAATTCTAGCAATGAAAATAAATTTTCACATGATTTAATAGTTGATTCCAGATTTCCTTACCTATTTTAAACTTTATTTATTTTGGTAGGACCTAGCTCATATCCATTTCTACAAGGATCCTCATAGAAGCCATAAGATTAAGTCTACAAGTATTTGGGGACATAGCAATAAACTTACTCAATAAATCTCCAATCTTTTTTCAAAGTAGAATGCATCCAAAAATGAACTGGTAGATTCAAGAGCCTTTCCTAGATTAGAGATATCCTAAATTTTATGAAAGGATTAAAACTAGGAAACCACAGTTTTAGGTATAAAGAGGCATCCCTTCAATTCCATGGCCCTATTTCTAATATCTTGTTCTTGTCTATCAAAGAGTCACAAAGTCAAGCCACCACAAAGAAACCTTGCACATTGGGGTGGATGACCATAGATGCTTCCAAGAAGGGTTGTCATGTTTGCTCAATCCATTGGTTCAACTTTGGAAGTGAAGGCCATAGAGAATTGAACCTTCCTATTAACCCTATTTTTGAGTAATGCTCCATCTCTACTATTTATTCCTCTTTGAGCTCTGAGAAATGCTATTTCGAGATTACCAATCCCTATCTTCTCCAAATTTGTATCTTGTTTCCATGCCATCAAGCTCTCCTTTCCCTTGGCATGCTTGCTCACTATTTGTGTAAGATGGCCCATACATTGCATTATAACTGATCTGGTCACTTGAGAACAATACTTGTCTGCATTTCCCTTCTCCCTACATCTTCTTTGGAGTGATTGGCACAACATTTTTACCAACTAGAAGGAGCTCCTGAAGAATGCTATTGTCTTCCTTTCCAAGCTATGATCCTGCCCATCCTTGTCCATAAGCAAGACTTTCTCCTCACCGATGGCTTTTTCCTGCTCAAGCTCCACAACTGCATCGTGCTTATGTGGCAGCAGATTGCAGAGCTGCAAATATGCTTTAGGGTTACTTCAGTATCTTTTAAATTCACTCTCCATCCAAAGAATCTAACTCTTTTTATATTATGTTAACTAAATCTTTTATTGATTAATTTTTTTTTTTTTTATCTCATTTCATTTATTCTCCAAGTTGAAATTCATGGTATACATATTCTAGTGAAATGTCCCCTTTGGGATATTCTTTAAAACAAAAATATTTTCTCTAAATATCGCAATAGTTTTATCCAAGATTAAGAAATTTATGATGATAATCAAATCAATAAATCATAGCCTAATACCCAAGGAGTCAAATTGTGAATTCCCCAGCAAACTTTGCAAATCTGCCGAATTCAAGGACCTTATCCCTAGAATGACAAAAGTAGGAAAAGACCCTGTCCCTGCAAACCTTAGCTCACTCAATGAGCCTGGACCCTGTCCAGTTTGCAACTAACCTAGAATTAACAATTGATAGCTTGATGTATTTGCTAGACTATTGCTGATTAATATTTCTTGATAGATTTACACTTCAATCCATTAATAATAATCGTATGCTTTAATCAATGATTGCTGTTTGAATCTATTTTCTGCAGTATAATTATTAATGTTGATGTTTATTGGACAGCGTCGATTGCATCTTCCAGTTCAGATCAAAGCAATTTAATTATAGCCTATTGGCTATTTAATTGGTGAAGAATGATTTCATGATTGGGCCACGTCACTTGCTAAATATAAATTAATATTTGTTTATTGAGATGAGTGTTGTGACCTTTTCACACATTGCCCCATTCAAGATGGGGACCCCCTAATTTTTGCCCCATTCCAGTCTTTTGGCTTGGGTTTTTTTTTCTTTCTCTCTCGCTCTGTCTCTTTTCTAATGTCCGCCTTTCGAGGGGTTGCGCCCATCAGTAAGTTTAAGGTGAAATTGACCAAGTCTGAAAATTAGGTTTCATGCTTTTTGGTCAGTCCAAGGTCGAACGAAGTCGATAAATTGAAAATTGAGACTAACTTTTGTTGTCAGATGTGCTCGGCTCTCGCAAATTTTCACATTCTGAGGTACCATGTGGTTCAAGATCCGATAGTCACACGCATTCAGAGTGCATCAGTTGCTGGTATTAAAATTTGAACGAAAACACAACTTACTATTTTAGTAGTCCAGCGTCCGGGGCAAATTTCGGGTTCGATGCGAGTTTTTCTTTGCATGTTGGCATATTCCGATGGTTTTTCGAGACCTTCGATGATATAACATGCAAACGGACGACCACTTTGACCTTCCGAAGCTATTTTTAGGTTTGCATGTCGGTTTCTTTTGCATGTCGGGTGATTCCCGATGGGTTTTCGAGCTTCGCGGTGGTATGACATGCAAATGGAGATACTCACTCAGTAAGGAACTTGCTATTTTTAGCGTGTGTCCCGGCAGCCGCTTCCCAGCAGATTAGAATCAATGAGCTGATCGCAACACCATAGAAAACGAAGCGAGAACAGAGTTCATTTGATATGCATGCGAGCGAATTAGGGTTTCCAACTTCGGGGCCTAAAAAGAAGGGTAAAAAGTCAAAATTTTCGAAAACCGGTGTAAACCACTGCGATCAGCATTCTTCAGGCTATCTGCTGGTGAAATTTCAAGTCAAACGGAGCACTTACTATTTATAGTAAGTCAATTTGGAAACTGGCTAAAAATAGTAAATCGACTGCATGCGTCAGCGTCAGCAGTAAGGTCACGTGGTGAGGAGCGCCTCATTCAAATTTCAAGTTGATCGGAGCAGTGGAGCTATCAGAAACATGAGGTTACTATTTATAGTAAACCACCTCCAGAAATGGGCTAAAAATAGCAGGCTGACTAAAAATGGCAGTGTCGACAGAACAACGAGGTGATGAGGATGCAGTGTGCAAAATTTCAAGTCGTTCTGAGCTTCAGAGATGCAAAATCAGAGGACTTACTGTAAATAGCAGGGCATGTAAGCTGGCGAAAAATGATGAAAAAAGTTCTAAGTCTGGAACTTCATCCAGTTGATATTGCAAAATGCGCCTAGTTGATGAGGAGACACGAAAAAATTTCTAAGTCTGAGTTCATCCTTCTCACAGGCCAAAATGCGCCCAAGGAGGAGAAAGTCAAAGCGAAGTCAACAATTTTCATCCTGCAGGCATGAGGAAATGCGCCCAAAAGAAGAAGGAAGGGGGTTGAAAATTTGTCTAAGTCTAGATATCCTCCTCACCCCTCAAAATGCGCCCAAGTTGTGAGTGGTCAAAGCAAAGTCAAAGTTTTCATCCTTCCCCCTAGGCAAAATGCGCCCAAACAAGGCCAAGTCAAGACGAAAATGGAAGGTGAAGGGTCACTTTAGGGGCGTGCTAAGAAGTTTCATCCTCCACCTACATGAAAATGCGCCCAAAAGGAAAAAGGGTCAACAAGTCAACGTTCTTTATCCTCCACCTACATCAAAATGCGCTCAAGATAGAAGGGAGTCAACAAGTTAAAGTTTATATCCTCCTCACCCCTTAAAATGCGCCCAAATTACAAGCTCATCCTCTTCACAGGCTAAAATGCGCCCAAAGCAAGTTGGTCAAAACAAAGTCAAAGGCGTTATCCTCCTGCATGGGTGAAATGCGCCCAAACAGAGTCAAGTGAAGACAAAAGGGGGAAGTTGAAGAGTCACTCCAAAGGCGTTGTATAAGTTTCATCCATTAGACATGCTCAAATGCGCCCAAGTTAAGGTGTAAAAGGTGAATGAGGGTGGTAAATGAGGTGAAATGTGATTAAAGCGTGGTAAAAGGTGGTGAATGCTAGGCGTATTCTTTTCCTAGCCTCAAATGCGCCCAAGGTGATGGGTATTGGAGAATTTTCTAAGGCATGTGAGGTGGTAAAGATGAGTATTGGGCGTGATTTTTGAATTTCCTCCTCAAATATGCTAGGCGTTAAAGGTGGTGAGTGGTATAAGTGTTAGAAAATATTGCCAAAGGGTGGAATTAAATTAAGGCGTGGTAATATTATTCTCCAAATGCCAAGTATGTTATGCGCCTAGAGGGATGAAATAAAATATGAAGTAAAGCAACTTGCTGGGTGATGAAGAATTTTCAAGATGGATATCTTCCTTCAGATATAAAATTCGCCTAAGATGTTTAATGATGAAATACAAATAGAAAAATGAAATATTTCTAAGGCGTTAGAATTGCCTTACAAGTGTGGAGTTAAATGCAAAATGGTGAGTGGAAGTAAAAATGTGCTAGACATGAGTAAAATTTTTCTAAATGAAGTTGATAAAATCTCCTAACACTGGCGAATGAACAAATAAAATTTTCTAAGGAAAATTCTCAGAATGCAGGATGATTAAAATATTTTCTAAGGAAAATATTTTCTCCTTTAAAAAATATGCCTAGAGCCCAAGGTGGTGATTTTTTTTCGAGGCACTGGCAAATTTTCTCAGTGATGAAGTCAGAGGACGATGATAATGCAAGATGAATTCGAATTTCTTCAAGTTGGAGCAACACAGAATGATCACAGGCGAAGAATGAATTTAAAATGGTGAAGATAATATTTTTCTAAGGTTCAAAATTCAAAAATTAAATGAACCCGTTCATTGGGTACCCATGGATTCGAGGCGTTCTGAAGAAAATTCTCTTCTGGGTACTGAACATTCGTGATGATAGATGGATTTTCAAGTCTTCCGCACTTCGCCAACACTTTTTCAGTGAATAATTTAATCAGTGCTCAAAATGTGAAGTTTCCTAAAGGAAAATTTAAAGTTTTCTAAGGCAAAGACGAATAAAGTGTGTTTTCAAAATGAATTTCTCTGAATGATGAATTCAAGATGAGTTGCCTAGGTGATTTTGATGGAATTCTTCGAAGATGAATTTTCCAGAGGTAATGAAGAGTTAAAATTCGAATTTCAAGTGACAGAGCTCCGGCCAGTAAATTAAAAGATGGATTTAAATTAAATTCTTCAAAAACAAATTCAAAGATGCCAGTCAAAGTCAAGTTTCTAGAAGAACAAGATTCCCAACATCCAGAGACAAGTGTCAGAGATACCAGAGAGGGAAAATTCGAATTCTTGAAGTGGAGTAGTGGAAGTTTAATGCACTGGCTAAAATTAACTTCTTCTAGAATTCGAATTTTGGCTATAAAATGAACAAGTTTCTCACTTCTTTTTCACAACTGAGAAAACTCGACTTGCTCTGAAGTAAAGCATTGTAGTGATTGAAGAATTCGAACTTTGGCTAAGTCTGAAGTTTGATTCGTTGCTGAGGTTAAAGTTGCCAGTTGGAAGGGACGCCTTGAAGTGAAGTGAATTGCTGAGAAGTTTTCAAAGTGTGAACTTGCTGATTGATGATTGCTGATGTGAAGTACAAATCTGGTGCAAAGTACAAGTTTATCGAAGTTGCTGATTGGCATTGATTAAAAGTTGCTAAGGCTGAAGTCTACTTAGAAATCTGTTCTAAGTATTGAAGTTCGAATTTATTGGAAAAGAAGAAGCTGAGGTTTGCAAATAAGAGAGTTATTGCAGCTTCTTGAAGTCGACTGCAGCCCCTATGCAATGTCATGTTTTATTTTATAAATTAAAATGCTGATGAATGTTATTGTTTGCAGATGGCTGAGGCAAGAACGACTGGCAAGGACAATGGTGCGTCCAGACAAGCTGTGATCAAGAAGCTGAGTAAGACATTCGTGCCGGAATCAAAATTTATTTCAAAGTTGGGCAAGTTGACAGACACCAACTTGGGCTCCGTCAACCTGGAGGCCTTCAAAAATAGAATGTTGGGGATTGGAAGTCATCGGCCTTCGACTACTTCGCACAATATTGTTCGAAGTGGGTTATATGCAGCTGCTGGTTTTCCACCAGCCATCCAATGCTCGGAGATGATAATGGAGTGCGCCAATTACTATGAGAAGGATCATCGGTCAATCATGTCACCAGATGGCCAAGTACTTGCCAATCTTACTCCGGCAGCCATTGGTGAAGCTTTCGGGATCCCGGTGCACAGGAGCATGATCTACAAATCCAGAGAGCGGGCAGAGAGGATGTATGCTTCTGCATGCGAGAGATGTACGAAGACAATCAACACTCACTGGATGAGCACCCCTAAGCCTTCTCGAGCAAAGTTGCCGAAACAGATCATAGCGGAGGATTTGAAACAAGAATATTGTGATCTCATCATGATGTTGAGCAGGGTTGGTGGCTGCGCACAATCCTTCATTTTTGAGCCCTGGATGTTTTACTACATCAATCTCGTGCTGGAAGGGAAAGACTATGTCAATTGGGCCGAGATGATAAGTGATAATATACATGAGCAGGTCCTGAGCTTGAGAAGAACGAAGATGTTTTACATGAGCTCCTATATTATCTATATGTTGGCACGTATGACGAAGTACAGAGGGATCTCTTACAAGGAACCTGTCGGTTGTGGCTCCCACCAGTTTAAGATATATGATGCCTGTCCACAGTTGCACCTGGCAAGCACAACTCACTATAAGCGTGTCAACGATTCTTTCACCATGTACATCACGAGGCTGTTTCAGGAGCGGTTACATCACAGAATCTCGAGGGATGCTCAAGAGCTAATTGAAAGGTATGGGTGTTGGTTCATACAGTTTCCAAAATTTTCTTATATTAGGCTGCAAGGTTTCTCATCATATCCATATAGGCTTCCTAAGTACCCAACAGATAGAATGTTGATGCTAGAGATATCTAGGCAATTGCTTGCCTTTGATAAAATTCAAAAGCAAAAGAAGAAGGGAGGGGTAGAATTTCCAATTATAATGGGCAACTCGGATGAGGTGTGTCCCTCAATACAGGCAGCTAGAGAGACTGAAAGTGAACTTCAGTTTTATCATTTTTCATACCATACTAGCCGATAGCACTACGATCCACATCATAACATCAAGTGGGTGCTGTCAGAGGAGTTCAAACATAAGGCCACCATTGAGGATTATTGGGCTGATGCAGCTGATGAGATTGAAGTAAGGAAGAGAATGTTCTCTCGATTGCCGATTACTCTGATCAGGGAGTGTGAAGTTGTGTCGGTTCCAGACCAGGTGAACGAGGATATGGATGTTGTTAGAGATACTCCACTTCCACCTCCAGATTGGTCAGAGCCTGAGATTGCTGATTTGGACACGCTCTCTATCCCGGTCCTGACTTTCACCAGAGCATGGGTTGATAGGCGAGTAAATACGTTGAAGAGTAGGTCAATTGCCTTGACTTACAATATGATGGGGGATCACAGGATGCTCACTACTGGCAGAAAGAAACAGATTACAAGAGGTCCAGAGCCCAGAAAGAAGGAGATAGTTCGACAGGAGCCTACTCAGCCAGAGCCTCCACGAGTTACAGTTGCATCACCATTGGAGACACGTTCTCCAAGTATACAGGAGGTTTTTTTGTTTGCTGATCAGAGGAATGCGTTGAATCAGGTGCAAGTGGTACAAAATGATATTCAGCCTCCATGGAGAGAGTCGGTTGGCTAGAGCATCAACGCACCTGTTAGGGTTGATCAGCGGGATGATGAGGGGACTATTACTGACCCTCAGTTTCAGCAGGAGTTAGAGGCGGCCTTGAATGATGATGATATAGTTTCAGGTGACACTCAGCCACTTGAGGATGATGAACCTCGCCAGAATGATGAAGAAGTTGAACAAGTTAGAGAGGTAGAGGCACAGGAACAGCAGCCTTTCGATATACAGTATGATGTGCCTGATTGGCTTAAGGATAGAATGAGGAGAAGCCCCAGTGAGGAGATTGATCCAGCAGTTGAGATGGAAGAGTTCTTGAACAGGATCAGTGCACCTCCACAGAAGAAGAAAGCAAGAAAATTTTCGAAGATATCCACTGAAGAGGATGGCTCTCGCACCCTTCATGTAGCTGTGCCACGAGTTGAGTGTGACCGCAATGAAGCAGTACCTGAAAATTATGTGGTCACGACTCTAGATTTGGGACGCCCCACTGGTGCGCAGATCGTGGAGGAGTGTGATAACTCCTTCCTTTCCCTCAAAGATAGATTATTCAAGAAAGAAGGGAAGTATAAGAAGCTGAAAAGAGAACACAAAGCTTTAATTGGATATGTACAGCAGTTATCTCGTTCTCGAGGGCAGGATATTCCATTGATAGAGCCTCCAGCAGAGATACCTAGAGAGTCGATCAGCGGCTTGATGGAGTTGGGAAAAATGGCACAGGAGGCAGATAGATGGGTCACAGGAGTTCGTGTCGAGACAGAAAAGTTTATGGAGGACCTTGCTTCTGCTTTTCAGCAGGCCTCTAGTATTTTGACACGGATGGATGCAGTGGATCATGCTTGGGGTGATGCTTCTATCTATCAGAGCAAAGTTATTCAGCGTCTTGAGGTATTGAGGCATGTGCCATTACGATTGCTGATTGATGGAGATGTCATTCAGGAGAATGACCGGTATGATTTCTCTAGGTGGTATTCTTCGGCTATCACGGGGCGTGGTTTCTTCGATGCGGCACAGGCGGATTCAGCTAGAGTACATAAGGCTATGGCCAATATTATAGATGGAGTTCAGAATACCTTTGAGGCCATATTTGCTAGGCGGTTGAATCCAGATGAGGTAAATGTTGATAATTTGAGGGGTTTGTTGGCACCTTTCTTCTCAGAGGTGAAGACCTTTGTACAGGATGACTTTGAGAATACTTCTACTTTCTCCACTTTGATCCAGAACACGCAGGACTCCTTGATTGCTTGGAGAAAATCTTGTGCAAGGCGTGAGCATTCAGTCACAGTGTTAGAATTTCAGCTAGATTGTGTTCCACCGATTTCAGTTCAGGAGGTTGAGGCCTTGCTTCGCAGATTCGTGGAGTTGGCAGTCAGAGAGAAGGCAAATGGGAACACACTACTGGACGAGGATCTTCTAGAAGACTGAATATGGGCATTTATTACATTTACTATTTTGGGAGTGAGTGGGAATCTTTGATTCATTTAATGTACCACTCCCTGTTCTGGCAGTTTTTAGGGTTAGGGCTGAGGTGGCACAATTCTAGCCACTCTATTGATTGTAACCCTAGCCGTCTTTTGGGACTTGGCTAGCTATATAAAGGGGGAGTCCCCCTCATTTGTATCATCAGATTAGACAGTAGTATTAGGCATTAGCATTGGAGCTAGAGCTAGAGTTAGAAAGTAGAGCATTGTAGACATTTTACATAGTGGAGAAGAAAGAAAGTTTTCCCTTTGAAAACTTCTGGGGAGATTGTTGTGTAACACTTTTCATGATAATAGATCTTTTCATTGATGATGGAATTCGTCTTGTCATGAATAGCTAGCAAGGTCTCTTCTTCCTTTTGGATCCAAGTAGCTGAATTTCATGCAAGTAGCTTACTTTGATGTGTGGTGTTTTATTGAGATAGCTTCACTTTACTCCATACCACTAGCAGCTTGTTGATGATAAGCTTGCCTTGCGTGGTCAACTGGAAATCATCTTGAGTTTAACTTCAATTGTGATTGGTATGCTTATATGCGTCGTTGTGATGGTGTACGCATGTTGAATCATAATTTGAACATCTTTTGTTATCCCTTTGAAGATTGCACCGATTTTACCGAGGCTGTCCGATGCGAGGCTAGGTGAAATCCGGTTGAAGTCTATTGAAATGAAACCCCACATATCTTGCATTTAGAGTAGAATATGAGTTTCTTAGGCCTTGCACTCTTTTACTTTCAGTATACCTCTGATTAGCTTTAGGAAAACGAGCTATATTGCCAAATCATACACACAAAATCCCCTTCAAAATCGTTTACCTGTTGTTAATTGCAAGAACCCTGAACAATTGTGTAAGTCCCCTCGTAAGAACACAGCAATACACATCAACCAACTAAGGGTATTCTAAGTATTCGGAACCTTGGAGTTGAACGTGCGAACTTTCTCGCAATCTTAGCGCACGGAATACTTTGATCAAGAGAGAACGGAGTAGCCTTCAAACTATTTTGTTCTGCTGTTTGGTGCGGTCACAAAAACCACGTCAACAATCAGGCACGCTTATTCTTGGAGGCGCGATTCTCTATGAAGGCCGACTTATTGTTTGTAAAGACATGCCTCTTGCTTGAGGCCGACATGATGATATTGAAAGGGTTGCGTCTCCTTCCATCCATTGTGTATATATTACCATTCCTTGCTCTCATTCGATCATTCACTCATTCACATTCATCTCATTGATAACTAGTGCGAAGTTATTCATTCTAAGTGCGAATTGTTCAGATTGGCATTTGTGGAGAAGTGCGAATCATCTAAGAGGCAGCGATTTCTGTAGAAGTGTGTCTTGTTATCATTCAGTGAATTACTTCATTCTATTGCTGTGTTTGCATCAGTTTGTGATGCCTCTTATTGGCCTTCATATCGGCCTTTGTAAAGAAGACATTTGTGTTTACATTTCAATATATAAGTGATATATTGTTGCTAGGTTTTTCTCCCTCAAGAGGAGGGTTTTCCCAGGGTATTTGCTGTGTTCTTATTGTCTGATTTTGAATTAAATTCTGTGCATTAAATCTGATCTTAAAAATAACATGGTATCAGAGCAGGTTTGAGGAGATCGTGATCAGATTTGTCCTTACAGCAATACTCTATTCTCTTATTTATATTTCTTTGTCTATCTATACTTCAGTCAAGATGGTGAATGGGCTTAAAATTGAGGATAGACTCGAGGGTTCATCCAACTTCACATCATGGAGATTCAGGATCATGTTTACCTTGCAAGAGAATGACTTGGGTGAGTTTGTGGAGTCCAATGTTCTTGAACCTGAGGAGGAAGAAGAAAAGTTGTAGTGGAAGAAGAAAGATATCAAGGCAATGAAAATGTTGGTTGATTCCGTTAAGGATCATATCTTTCCTATTGTCTCTAAGTTGGAGACGACAAGAGACATGTTTAAAACATTGAAAGAAATGTACGAAATCAACAATACCAGCCGGGCACTTGCACTGAAGCAACAACTACACCATGTGAAAATGGCGAAAGGAGAATCAGTGATTGCCTACTTCATGAGGATTTTGGATTTGAGAGATCAGCTCTCGACAATTGGCCATGTGGTTGACGACAAAGACTTGACCATGCTTGCTCTCAATGGTCTTCCTTTGTCTTGGGAATCCTACATTCAAGGAATCAGTGCAAGATCAAAAATGCCTAAGTTTGATCGTCTAAGGCCAGACTGCATTCAAGAAGAATCAAGGTTGGTGGCTAGAGGCGTTGGTCAAAGTTCAAACAATGAAGATATTCATGTTCTCGCCTCCCAAGCTTCGAAGAAGAAAGGAAAAGATGGAAAGAAAGGATTCTTCAAGAGGAGTCAAGATAAGGGAAATGATGGTGCACCCGCTTTCAAGAAGAAGAGAGACATGTCCAAGATCCAATGCTTTAGGTGTGATAAGTTTGGCCACTTTGCTAAGTGTTGATGTGATTTTTGTGACCGCACCAATCAGCAGAACAAAGTATCCGAAGGCTACTCCATTCTTTCTTGATCAAAGAATTCCGTACGCTAAGATTGCAAGAAAGTTCGTACGTTCAACTCCAAGGTTCCGAAAATGCTATGGAATACCCTCAGTTGGTTCGTTGTGATTTGCTGTTTACACGAGGGGACTTACACAATTGTTCACCAGTTCCTGGCAACTGATAGCAGGTTAATGATGGAAGGGGATTTTCGTGTATAGGACGAATAATTTGGCTTTAAGTTTTCTATACTAACCAGGAATAAACTGAATTGAAACGAGTGTAGGGTTTAAGAAATTTATGTTATATCTAAAGATAGGATGCAGAATCAATTTCGGCAGACTTCAACCAAACTTTGCTTTGCCTCATGTTGGACAACTCACACAAAGTCGGTGCAATCTTCAAAGGAGTAGCGAAAGGTATTCAGATTACAACTCAACATGCAAGTACCATCAGGACGACGCATACAAACACGTGAATCACAATCGAAGTTAAGCTTGTAATGTTTTCCAATTGACCACACAAGGAAAACTTGCCGTCAGCAAGTTGTAGTGGTATGGATTATTACGAAATTGCCTTGATCAACACCACAAATCCACAGCTAACATCTACTTGCATGAAAATAAAAATTACTCTAATTAAAGCTACTACTTGACATAGAAGGGATGAAGAAATCTTGCTAGCTGCTCATAACAAAGACGAATTCACCATCAATGAAAGCTTCTTTTTATTATGATAGTTTTCACAACAATCTCTTACAAAGTTTTCAAAGGAAAACTTTCCTTCAACAAACTATGCTAAGCTATCAAACTATGCTAAGCTACCACAACTATTAGTCTCTTTGCTCTAGTCTCTGATCTCTAATCTAATGATACAAATGAGGGGGGATGCCCCTTTTATAGTTGGCCAAGTCCAACGGACGGCTCAGATTACAATCAGATGGATGGCCCAAATTGTGCCACCTCAGCCCTAACCCTAAAAACTGCCACCAAGAAGAGTGGGGTAATAAATGAGCAATTAATGTCCATCTTCTAGAATGCCCTGTCCATAGACGCATTCGCATTGTTCTTGTTCCAACTGCAAACTGGATGAGTCTGGTCGCCATCGCTTCAGTTTCTTGAATGGATATGGTGGGCACGTTCTCGACCTAACTTCAAGCTTCTCGATCTAACTTCAAGCCTGTAACCTCTTTCTCTTGCTCGACGATGATTTTCCTCCTTGATGTTGTTCTTCAACTTTGAAATACTTGATGGTGACCATTAACGCTTGGGTTTCCATCTTTTCCTCCATCCTGATCTTGAAATATTTTCTTATCTGCCACTTGAGTTGAGCACATACTAGGTCTCAACGCTTAGCCATTTCTTCCAAGTATTCGCTTCATCTCCCCAAGTCATCATGCTTTGGCCTTAGTGTTCACCTTGCAAAACAAGCAACAAGAAGAGCATCAGAACACTTCATAATATGAACTCACCTTACTTGATTTTCATACTTTAACTCCAAGGTCTGAGTGATCTCCGGATTTGATAGGGTTCATCGTTTTTCTCTAGCCAACTTTGCTTTCTTCATGATTTTTCAACATCTATAGGATGGGGCGTATAACACCTGTGCATCATATTTCAATGCCTTAGACAAATTTCATCATCCTCAAGGGCGTATTTAAGAGATGCATTTTAAAATCATCTTTTGAAAGTGTAAACTTCAACTGCATCTTCTTCAAGAAATTTATTTCACAAGCTGAGGTGTTGACAAATTTGATTTTATTCATCTTTGGCTCAAGAAGACTATCTTAACGAAGAATTTGAGCAAATTCACCTAGGCAATCAACTTCAAATTCATCAGCCAAGGCATTTTATTTCAACATCTTTTTCCCTTCTTGCCTAAGAAATTTTTTCAAATTTTTATTTAGGAAATTTCATTATTCAAGTGCCCATCAAAATCTTCATCCCGAAGTCCTTGGCGAGTTGTGGAGAATTTTAGAATCCATTCCTTGTCGAAGATGTCCGATACCTAGAAGAAAATTCCCTTCAGAAAGCTTCAAATCCATGGGTCTACAAATGAAGGGGTACTTTTAATTTTTTTTAATTTTAACCTTAGAAAAATATTTTTCAATCAAATTTATTCTTCATTCCTCATATTTGGGCATACTTTTTTGCTTTGCCTTGACAATTTTCTTCAATCTCATGAAGCCGGCACATTCTGAGACCTTCTCGCCAATTTTATCCATGCCTTAGTGAATTTCACCACCTTACAAGCTTGGGCGTATTTTCTTTAGGAGGAGAAATAAATTTCAACACTTAGAAATTTTTTAAATCTTATCACAAGCATGGGCGCATTTGAGGGGTCAAGGAGGATTTTCAATACTTAGCACGTTTTTCTCAGAGCTAACATCTTCAATACTCTGGGTGCATTCTACATGTCAAGCAGGAATTAACACTTAGAAAATTTTACTCCACTTCACTTAAACTTGGGTGCATTTAGCATGTGGTGAAGGATTTAACTTCCAACACTTAACCACTTTTCAACATTCTTCAAAGCCAAAGAAGTTGGGCGCATTTGGGACCGCAAGGAGGAATTTTGACTTCAATGCCTTGGTAACTTTTCTCCATCTTCACCTTCATCTTGGGCGCATTTAGCATGTGGTGAAGGAACTTTGACTTCAACGCCTTTGGAATTGCCTTGACCCCACTTCTAACATGGGTGCATTTTGATACCCCTGCAGGAAGTTTCTAACACTTAGTTTTTTTTTTTCTTGATGTCTATTGGTAGTTGGGCGCATTTTGGGGTATGAGGAGGATTTATCAACATTTGAAATTTTTCTCCATCACCTCCTCAAGCTGAGGGCGCATTTTGGGGGTGGTGAAGGAATTTACAAACACTTAGAAACTTTTATCCACCTAGCAACTTGAAGATGGGCGCATTTCATGACCCCAGTAGGAATTAGCAACACTTAAACAAATTTCCTTCCTCCTTCCTGAAGTTGGGCACATTTAGGGGTTCCAGGAGGATTTAACTCCAAACTTCACTTATTTTCCATCACCACTGAGCAAGTTGGGCGCATTTTGTGGGTCTAGGAGGATTTAACTCCAGACTTAGATGTTTCTCAGCTTGCTCGTCCTTATTTACTTTATTTAGTAAGCCCTCTAATTTTCATACGTCTGAAACTTGGATTGATCTGGAATTTGCGCCACAGGATCCTCACAACCTATTTGATCTGTCCATATTGCCATCTCGAGCTGACTTACTATTTATAACCGGTTTCTGAAGGTGCTTTACTATTTATAGCACTTATTTTGAGACCTCCACAACTACGTTTGACTTGAAATTTGGATGACGTGATCCTTATCGGTAGACTTGCCTGTGCACACTGGGGCTTGTTGCTGACTTACTATTTATAACCTGTTTCAGAAGTGGCTTACTATAAATAGTAAGTGCTCCGATTGCCTTCAAATTTTACCGGTGGATAGCTTGGACACTGATCGCAGTGGGATACATCGGTTTTCAAAAATTCTAGCATTTTACCCCTTATTTTAGGCCTTGAAGCTGGAAACCCTAATTTTACTTGCATGTTGCTTAAACGATTTCTGTTTGACCCCGTTTTTGTTGCACTTTGCTCTGTTCGTGATACTGAGGTGCTGGGCAGCTGCCGAAATGGTCCTAAAAATAGCAAGTCTCTGAAAAGTGATCATCTTTCCTTGCATGTCACATCACTGCGTAGGTCTCAGAAAACCCAGAAATAATCTTCAAATATGCATTGAAAAACTTTGCATATAAACCCTAAAAATAGCTTCCAAAGACGACATTTGCTAAAAATAGAAAGTTGTCCATTTCGGCTCAAAACTTGTAGGCAAGTAGCTTAACATGTTAAGGATGCAGTGTAATGATCAAAATTTCAAAAGTGCTGAGAGAACGCCCTGAATTGAACACTTACTAAAAATAGTAAGTTTTCGGAATTTGATGAAATTTAGCTGGGATCCTGCTGGAAGCTTGCTGACTGTATTACTGAGCTCAGATTTCAACTTATTCACTCCATTTGACCTCAAATTGGCTGGAAAATAGAAACCCTAAATCTTAGACTTAGCCAAAATTTTACATTGAAGCTCAAAGATGGGCACACCCCAAAAAGGCATACAACACAGAGAGAGAGAGAGAGAGAGAGAGAGATAAAACCAAAGCCAAAAGACAAGGAACGGAGCAAAAATTAGGGGGTCCTGTTGTGACCTAATTCACACCTCGCCCCATTGCAAATGGGGACCCTTGTAGTTTGCTTTTTGGGGTTTTGCTGTCCCGCGTCTCATTTTGTCTGGTCTCTGTTTGGGGGATTTGAGTCTGAATTTTGAATGGTCACCTGAGTCAAGCAAAAGAGTTTGAGCCTAGATCACTTTGCAAATGTTATAATCATGCTTAGAAAGCCTGGGAGACGAGGATCGACTGTCATTTCGGTCAATTCTGACACCTAGTTTTTAGGGTTTTCACTTTGGCTCCCTATTTTTTAGGACCTTTTTTGGCACTTTTGAGCAATTCTGAGATCCCTATTTTTTAGGGTCTATTTTTAGAAAGTTGCTATTTTGGGAAAATTTCTACTTTTAGAAAGTTTCTATATTTGGAAAGGTTTCGAGTTTCAAAAATCCACTCAGAAGTTCGAAAAGATCAATGAAACTCTCAGAAAATTGATTTGAAATTTTTTTGAATTAATGGTGAAAAATCTGGAAAAAATCACAGAAAAAGGGTGAATAAAATGAAAAATCAGTCAACAAATTGAAGAGAATGGTGAAAAAATCTGGAAAACCATGAAGAAATCTGAAGAATTCATGAAGGAGACTAAAAAAATTCATGGCAAAATGGCCCAGGTATGACTGAAAATCATGGTGAAGGCATGAAAAAAGGGCAAAGTCAATGGCTGAAGATGAAGTTCGACCTGCACTAATGGCACAAGCTTTGGCAAACTCCGCCCAGCCACTTAGAAGGTAATGGCAAGGAAAGAGGTAAAGTCCGCCCTTGGCCAAACAATCAAAATGGCAAGCCACATGACAAAGTCCACCTTGAAGTGGCAAGCCATAGAGCAAAGTCCGCCATGAGCAAAAGTATGAAATGGCAAGGATATTGGTCAAGTCCGCCATAAGCAAAAAAAAGGTAATGGCAAGGAATTTGATGAAGTCCGCCCTTGAGTGGCAAGGAAAGTTGCCAAGTCCGCCCTTGGATAAAACACAAAGTGGCTAGACATTTGATGAAGTCCGCCTTGAAGTGGCAAGAAGTCATGCCAAGTCCGCCCTTGAAGAATATTAAATGGCAAGGAAAGAGGTAAAGTCTGCCCTTGGTCAAGTGTTAAATGGCAAAGTGAGAGGTAAAGTCCGCTCAAAAGAAATGGCAAAGAAATGTGCCAAGTCCGCCCTTGGCAAGAACATGAAGGAAGTCCGCCCTAGTGTGGCAAGGAAAGTTGCCAAGTCCGCCTTTGGTCAAACAATCAAAATGGCAAAGACAATGACAAAGTCCGCCCCAAGATGGCTTGAGCAACTAGCAAGTCCGCCCTTGGACCACATTTGATGGCTACACTAATGAGGAAGTCTGCCATACTTATAGAAGAAGAAAAAATTAAAATGTTGCCTAAGTACGGACTTTGGAAATAAAAAAATATGCTTGGCCTTGAGAAAATTCGCCATACTTAGAAGAAATTGAAATATTTTCCTAAATTTGACATTTTGCCAGAGACTTTGGATGAAAGAAATTTATGGCCAAATGAAATTGGACGAAAGAAATTTATGGCCAAATAAAATTGGACGAAAGAAATTTATGGCCATATAAAATTGGACGAAAGAAAATCATGGCAAAATAAAATTGGACGATAGAAATTATGGCAAAATAATTTTGGAAGAAAAATTTCGCCTAAGGCAAATGGCAAATTTCGAAAATCAAAATTGCCTTAGACAAAAATAAGTTGCCATAAAAATTAACGGGTTGGAAATGACACATAAAATAATTATTTTAATTATTTTAATTATTTATTTTCCAACACCCCAAAGAGATAAGTTTTAAAAAATCGAAATTGGAAAAAAGACAAAAAGGGATTTATTGAACTGGCGTTGAATTTGGAAACTTTCCCAGATACTATCGTTGAAGATAAAACTTGCCACTCGGAAGCTGAGTAAAAGACAAGTTAAAGCTCGATTTAAAGGAAACATTTGAAATTTGCTAATTGGATTGATTTTCTCACCTCTATAATTGATTTCACTTCTCACTTTTACAATCATTCGATTTTTGAAAGAAAAGTGTGAGAAGAAATTTGTCTAAGGCACGAAAGTTGAGTTTGCAGCGAAGGAAATAAATTCATCCCAGCCAGCATTGTGATTGTAATCATTTCTTTTGTCTAGAATAGCCAGGCAGATTTACTTTGTCCACTTCATTTTGGCGTAAAAACTTCATCATTTATTTTCTTTCCAGCTTGATTTTTCACGAAGTCTAATTTGACAACTAGCTGGAATATCTTTCAAAGTGATTTAAATTTCGAATTCTAAATATTCTCTTTGCTTTTTCTTGCAGATTTATTTTCGAGGCGGTAAAGATGAAGTTTGCCAACAAGGGTGTGCAGCTGCAGTCAAAGATCAAATCCAAGTGGGAGCATATTGTGGACACCAATCTTGGCCATGTTGACCTCGATGACTTAAGGAAAAGAATGTACGGAAGCGATGGACGTCTGCCTACGCCAATTGCGAGAAGAATGATGCGCAATGGAATTGTTCATGCAGTTGGATTTCCGCCAGCAAAAGAGTGTTCAGAACTTATGGTGGAATGTGCATTGCACTATAATGCACGAGAAAGGAAAATAGAAGCTCCTGATGAAAGAGTTCTCGCATACTTGTCCGAGCCAGCCATTCAAGAAACTTTTGGAATTCCAATTTACAGCAGAACGTCCTACTGCACTAAGGAGGATGCACTTAAGCTTTACCAGAACCAGCAAGACCTTTGTGCATCAAACATAAACAAGACTTGGTTGCTGAAGCCCAAACCTACTGCAGGGAAGATGCCGAAGAAATTGGTCAGAACACATTTCAAAGAGGAATATGGCGACATTGTCTTGCTGCTAAACAGAATAGTAGGCAATCCTCATGGTGCACCTTTCAAAAATTGGATGTATTATTTCATTGATGAAATAATTACCGGAGTCAAGATGTTTAACTGGTCCAGAATGATCAGTGATAGCCTCCATGAATAGTTGGTTAACCTGGAGGAAACCAAGACCTTTCACATGAGCTCGTACGTCATATATTCGTTTGCGAGGTATTACAAGTATTCTGGCTTGGTTTGCAAAGGTGTGGTTGGCAATGGCGAAGGACAGCTCAAGGCATATGATTGTTATCCGCAGTTGCAACTAAAAGAGAAGTCACATTTCTGATGAGCTCATGATGCCTTTCTGATCTTCTCCAAGGTGGAACACATCAGAGACTCACCCATGAGGCCAAGAGTTTGATTGGCAGATATGGATCGTGGTTCATCCAATATCCCAAGTTCACTTACATCAAGATCCAAGGATTCTCAGGAAATCCTTATAGACTGCCCATCTATCCAACCAACAAAATGGTTTTGTTGGAAGTCCTGAGGCAATTAGAAGCATATCAGAATATCCAAAGGCCAAAATAGAAAGCATCTGTCACTTTTCCTTTTTTCATCGGCAATATGGAGGAGTCATGTCCGACGGCACAAGCAGCGGAGAATGCTCAATTGGAGATCCAGAAATATCCGTTCATATCATACAAGTCCAAGAATAACTTTGATCCACTCCATCAAATCAGAACTGTGGATGGAGAGAAATACAAGCACCGGGTAGACTTAGAAGATTTCTGGGCTAATGCAGCTGACGAATATGACGTGAGAAAGAGGTTGTGGTCAAGATTGCCACTAAGTATGATAAGGGCAACGAAGCTTTTCAAAGTACTTGATCAACTACAGGATGATGGAGTATATTTGTAGCCAGGCTTCGATGAGAATGAGCCACTCCCCCCTGTGAGGTGGTTTGAGCCTGAGATGGGTGACCTAGCAACATTCATGCAGCCTGTTTTCAAGTATTCTCAATGGTGGATAGATCGGCAGGTAGAAACTCTAAGGCAGAGAAATGTGCAATTCACGTACGAATTGATGGGCGATATAGAGTCCTGTTCTTCAAATGCTGGTGCATCTCGTGGAGATGGGCCAACAGATGCTGCCAACTTGAGAAAGAGGAAAGAAATTGGTAAATCTGCAAAACAGGACAAGGATAAAATGATAGATGAAGGGCCTTCTCGAAAGAAGCACAAATCCAGACCTCTTCAGTCGGCCACTTCCAGAAATATAGAAGAAATACTCGCCATGGATAAAGAGTCTTTGGAAAATGTCAAGATTCCTTCCCCAGTTGGAGATGTGGAGCCAATACAACTGGAGGACGATGCTCAACCTTCCCCTACAGGCACTGAGATCCTAGAATCAGACAATGATACAGATATTATGGATGGAGAATTCGAGGAAGGAATGATTTCCGCCCTCAAAGGAATCCAAGAGGACCCATCTGTGCAGGAAATTCCAAATATCCAAGAACTTCATGATATACCGGAGATTCAGGAAGACCAAGAAGTGCGGGATATTCAAGAAATCCAAGGTCAATAGGAGGACGGAATTAAGCAGCCAACCATCCCAGATTGGCTAAAAGAAAGATTAAAGAGAAAGGCGCCAGTAGAGGTTCCTGAAGAAGATGATGCCACAGATTTCTTGGCAAGGCTAGAGCAAACTGCCATAAGAAAGAAAGCCAGAAAATTTTCTACTATCCAAAGGGATGAGGTTGGTAATCACACAGTGCAAGTTGCAGTACCTACAGCCGATAAGTTCCAAGATGAGATTGCCCCGGATGAATACGCCATCACGACCATTGACATGGGTCAAACAACGAAAGGGCAAGAAGTCGAGGACTTGGACAATTCTGTTGCCACCATCAAGTCTAGGCTGGAAAGGGAAGTGGCCAAGAAAAAGGAATATAAAAAAAAGATTGAGCGCGTAAAAGACTATATCCAGCATCTTACCAGGCCACTCAATCAAGGAGACCAACTGGCACCTCCACTTCCAAACTCTTCACTAGAACTAGTCAGAAATTTTGAAGAAGAGTTGACTATCACGAGTTGCAGGCTTAGCGGAATCATGGGATGGCCTCGAGGATATTCAGAGTAGGATTATCCCATGTATTCGAGAATTAAAAGGCGTCCCGAAGCAAAGGTTGATTGATGACAGGGTTATTGAAGCCGGAGCTGCATATGATTTCAGTGGATGGTATTATGCTCTAATTTCACGAAAAGGAGTCCTGGAAAAGGTAAGGCAAGATAGCATCAAAGCTGAAGAGATGGCGAAGGAGATTCAGAACAGAATTTACCAGATGGCTGCAGATATACTTGACCGAGAATTTTCTCCACCATCTCCGGGCCAATCATGAAAGAAAACTTCACCAGGGTATTCAACTTCATGACCGTCAGAAACACTTTATTGCTACAGGAACCAAAATGGGCAGCCACTTTTGCAGAATGTGCTGAGAGCTTGGACTTGCTGGAATACAACGTCAACGCGCTGCCGGACATTGCCATGGAGGAGGTCAGCTTGATCGTGTCCAGATTCACGGAATGCAATGCCGCACAAGTGGATAAGGATGCAACTCCAGATGCCTGAAGTTCTCTCCAGTTAACTGGTTGATGTTTTGGAAACCCTAATTAGGGTTTAGTCATGTTAAATCTGGGCCATTGATCTCATTTCAATCTTGGCCATTCATTGTAATTCAGAAGTGCTATATAAACCCCCCCTCACTCTCTCTCAGGAGGAATTAGAATTCATTAGAAGGCATTAGAGAATTAGAGATTCATTAGAAGTTAGATCAGATTCAAGAGAATTAGATTGTAGAGAATAAGAGAGTTTTATGAGATTGTTGTGAAAACACTATTTTGATAATAAATTTCGTCATGCATGAGGTGCCTTGAATCCTTGATTGTCAAATGGTTGCATGGTCGCATATTCTCTTTCTCATTCAGTAAATTTGAATTAGAATTTAAATGTATGTTAAAAGAATGACAGATTGATAATGAAGATTAGTGAAACCTAGCTCATACTTTCTTTGAGTGGATGCTTTTCACTCAATGTGTAAAGTTAGAATGAGCTTTATCGTGGATGCTCAACTTCTGTTTGGATAATTATTGTTCGATTTGATGGTAGTTATTCATTACGTGAAAATCATAAGCACATTCCCAGAAGATTGCACTTGCCTTGTGTAGTTGTCGTCTAACGTGGCGAAGCAGAGTATTGTCTATTTGGTTTCATTCAATCTTTGTCGTCTCTTGATTTCTTAGGAATAGCATAGGATCTCTAAAAACCCTTACTCTTTTTTAATTTTTTAAAAAAAATCAGAAAATCCAAAATGATACTGTATTTATGTCTCTGCTTTCCCGAGTAACTTGCAAAAGTAAATCCCAATTGTGCCCCCAACAAATCACATCAAAACCACAGAGCTTATCTGCACTCATCTTAAACATTGGAATTACCATATGATCTTACTTGCAATCTTAGCATATAAGGTAGTTTTTCAAGAGGGGATAGAGTGTCTTGGACACTTTATTCTAGAATGTTTGTTGTGTCATAAAATACGCATCAACAGGTCCCCATTTTGAATGGGGTAATGTGTGAAAAGGTCACAACACTAACCATTTCCCATCTAGACCTAAGCAACAAGCCACCATTGCAGATGTTGATGATGCTTCTCTGCAGAAGGATCCATGTGAATAGTTGTTCTATTCGGCATTATCAAGAAATGTACCTGCAGACACCACTTGGCTGATCGACAGTGGTGCTTCTCGACACATCATTGGATTTAAGGAGCACTTATCAAGCTTGGTGGAGAGAGATTCTTTCGAACAAGTCATTATTGAAGATGATGCTAGCTACTCTATGAAAGGGATTGGGACCTCTACTCTTCATTTGGATTCCGACATCACACTTCAGTTGAGTGATGTTCTGTATGTTCCAGGAATCAAGGACAATCTCATTTCAATTTCTGCTCTAGAAGATAAAGGATATCAAGTTGCGTTCTCCAAAGGAAAAGTATTTGTGTGGATGGAGAATTCCAGCTTCAAGGATGCTCAAGTAATTGGTGTTAGACATGAAAGCCTCTATAGGCTATGTACGTGTCCACTTCAGGCTTTAGTTCATGACTCTTCAAGCTTATGTGATCTTTGGCATCGAAGATTGGATCACCTGCACTTCCGAGCCTTACCTATCATGGAGAAGATGGTCACGGGACTTCCTAAGTTCAATCAGGAGCATGAAGGAACTTGCAAAGGATGTGCTATGGGTAAGAATTCAAAACCTCCATTCCATAGTAGAGAAAATAGATCTAAGTGTATTTTAGACCTTATTCATTCTAATTTACGTGGACCTATGTCTGTTCCTTCTTCGAGTGGTTTCTTGTATTATGTTCTTTTTATTGATGACCACTGTAGAAAGACTTGGATTTATTTTTTGAAAACTGAAGAGTCTGAGGAAGTGTTAGAAAGGTTCAAGGAGTTAAAATCTTTGGTTGAGAATCTTTCCGGTAAAAGAATCAAGATCCTCAAATTTGATAATGGAGGAGAATACACCTCTGGCAGCTTTCGGAATTTCTGTGTTGATGCTGGCATTAAGAGGGAGTTCTGTGTCCCCTATAATCCTTAACATAATGGTGTTGCAGAGAGAAAGAATAGGACGATTGCGGAAACAACAAAAGCCATGATCCATGACCAAGATCTGCAAACTTTCTTATGGGCAGAAGCTTCTAGGACTGCAGTATATGTTCAGAATAGAAGTCCTCACAAGGTCTTGGAGAATATGACTCTGGAAGAAGCCTTTATAGGAAAGAAGCCAGAGGTTAGTCATTTAAGGATCTTTGGATGTCCTGTCTATGTTCATGTTCCAAAGGAAAAGAGAACAAAGTTGGAGCCTTCTAGCAAGAAGAGAATATTCATGGGCTACAGTGAGACATCAAAAGCCTACAAGATATACATTCCAGGGAAAAAGTTGATTGAGATCAGTAGGGATGTCACATTCGAGGAAAATGTTGCATTTAGAAGATCCAAGGGAACTCATGTGGAGATTGACAATGATGAGTCTCCTCAGGACATGGAAGTTGACCATACTCCTGAGATTCAGAGGGAGACTTCAAAACCGAAGGAAGACATTGATCTTGTTGAACCCTTGGAACCTACTGATGGACCTACTGACATTGTAATTGGGAGAAAAAGACCTCTTTGGGCTAGGCAAACTATGCAAGAGGCTGAAAGGTTTGCAGCTCCTAGAGGTACATTCAAAGAAAGTAAAAGGCCTCATAAGTTCTCCAATTATGTTGCCTTGATGAGTTGCAGCTCCTAGAGGTACATTCAAAGAAAGTAAAAGGCCTCATAAGTTCTCCAGTTATGTTGCCTTGATGAGTCAGATTATTGAGTTTGAGCCTTCTAGTGTGAAGGAAGCTTCCAGTCAATAGGTTTGGAGAGATGCTCTGTTAGAGGAGTACCAATCAATTCTTAAGAATGATGTTTGGGACATTGTTCTTAGACCTGAAGGAAAATTTGTGGTATCTTCGAAATGGCTCTTCAAGATCAAGCATGCAACTGATGGGAGCATTGAGAAGTACAAGGCAAGATTCGTGGCTCAAGGGTTTTCACAGAAAGAGGGAGTTGATTATGAAGAAACGTTTTCTCCTGTTGCTCGCTATACTTCTTTCAGAACCATCATTGCCATTGCTGCATCTGGAGGATGGAAGATTCATCAGATGGATGTGAAGACAACTTTTCTGAATGGTGTGATTGAGGAAGAAGTTTATATCGAGCAACCTGATGGATTCGAGGTACATGAGAAGGAGTCTCGTGTTTGCAGGCTGAAGAAGGCCTTGTATGGTCTTAAGCAGGCTCCTCGTGCATGGTATGAAAGAATTGATTGTTACCTGTCAAGTTTGGCTTTCTTGAAGAATGATGTTGACTCTAACCTGTACTTTAAGGTAATTGATGGTGAAGCATTGATTTTGGTTTTATATGTTGATGATTTGATTCTTATTGGAGAAGAGCACTTAATTATAAAATGTAAGAAAGAGTTGGCCTTTGAGTTTGAGATGAAAGACCTTGGGCTTATGCATTACTTCCTTGGCTTAGAAGTCTGGCAGAAACTAGGTGAGATGATTCTAAGTCAAAGGAAGTACACCAGTGATATACTTAAAATGTTTGGTATGATGGATTGTAAATCCATGTCAACACCTATGGAGACCAACCTACATAAGTTGAAGGAGGCTGCAACTAATTTAGACTTGGTGGATCCTACGATGTACAGACAGCTGATTGGGTCCCTAATGTACCTAGTTAACACTAGACCAGATATCTGTTATGCTGTGAGTGCACTTAGTTAGTTCATGTGTGAACCGAGACAGATACATCTTGTTGTAGCTAAACATATCCTGAGATACTTGCATGGCACAGTTGGATATGGGTTGAGATATTCTTCAGATACTGACTTGGAACTGCATGGCTATACTGATTTTGATTGGGCAGGTTGTGTCACAGATTGGAAGAGCACCTCTGAATGTTGCTTCAGTTTGGGTTCTGCTATGGTTTCCTGGTGTAGCAAGAAGCAATCATCTGTAGTATTGAGTACAACAAAGGCAGAATATATTGTAGCTTGTATGGCAGCTCGGGAAGCAGTGTGGCTTCGTAAGCTCCTTGCAGGATTGTTTGGACAATCAATGGATCCTACTATCATTCATTGTGATAACTAGAGTTATGTGAAGCTTTCTATCAATCCTGTGTTCCATGATAGAACCAAGCATGTTGAGATCAAATACCACTATATTAGAGATGTGGTATTGAGGAAGGCTATACAATTGAAGTATATTAGCATTGATGAGCAGACGACAAACATTCTCACCAAGGCCCTCTCCAGAATAAATTTTGTGTACTTTCGAGACAAGCTTGGTATGATGGAGAATCTAGCCTTAATTGAGAAAGAGTCTCAGTATTAGTGATAGCCTGTAATGAGTTCTTTGTGAGAGAAGTTCGAGGTGAAATCCCTTGAGTAATGAGTTCTTGTCTGTGAGAGAATTTCGAGGTGAAATCCCTTGATTAATGAGTTCTTCTCTGTGAGAGAAGTTTGAGGTGTAATCCCTTGATTCCACCCTCTGGGAGAGCCATGGTGGATGTCATGTGTGTGACTCCATGACAGCATCACGTGAGAGAGTTCGTGATGATTTTCTTGTACTTGTGTTTTCACCCTTTGGGAGAGCCATGGTGAAAGTGATGTTGAGGTGACATCATGCAAGTGATGAACACTTCTACATACCATACATGGTTGTAGCCATTATGGTTGATATCATGTTGAGGTGATATCTGATATCACGATGAGGTGATATTCTTCTTTTCACATATGGTTGTAGCCATTGTGGTAGACATCACGATGAGGTGATATGTCTTGTGCAGCTGGAAGTATACTCCCTAGCTGAGAGGGAGTGTTGATGTTTATTGGACAGTGTCGGTCGCATCTTCCAGTTCAGATCAAAGCAATTAAATTATAGCCTATTGGCTATTTAATTGGTGAATAACGATTTCATATTGGGCCACGTCACTTGCTAAATATAAATTAATATTTTTTTATTGAGATGTGGCACGTTTATTCTTGGAGGCACAATTCTCTATGAAGGCCGACTTATTGTTTGTAAAGACATGCCTCTTGCTTGAGGCCGACATGATGATATTGAAAGGGTTGCATCTCCTTCCATCCATTGTGTATATATTACCATTCCTTGCTCTCATTCGATCATTCACTCATTCACATTCATCTCATTGATAACTAGTGCGAAGTTATTCTAAGTGCGAATTGTTCAAATCGGCATTTGTGGAGAAGTGCAAATCATCTAAGCGGCAGCGATTTTTGTAGATGTGTGTCTTGTTATCATTCAGTGAATTACTTCATTCTATTGCTGTGTTTGCATCAGTTTGTGATGCCTCTTATTGGCCTTCATATCGGCCTTTGTAAAGAAGACATTTGTGTTTACATTTCAATATATAAGTGATATATTGTTGCTGGGTTTTTCTCCCTCAAGAGGAGGGTTTTCCCAGGGTATCTGCTGTGTTCTTATTGTCTGATTTTGAATTAAATTCTGTGCATTAAATCTGATCATAAAAATAACAATGAATGCCTCCTTTTGCTATTTATTTCTCTTTTTCCTTGATTGATATGCTGAACTTGGATTATTTATCCTTCAATGAATTGCTTGATTTCTACGAATATTGCTGCTTGAATGAATTGACGATTGAATGATTTGATGATTGAATGATTTGATGCTTGAATGATTTGATGATTAAATGATTAGATGCTTGATGTATTGATAGACTCATTGTTGTTTGCTTGATTGATCTTTTTCTGATATTTTGATTGCTTGATTTCTTGATGGATAGATGAGTGATGATTGCTGATTGAATGTTAATGAACTTATTTACCCTTTATATCTGTTTCTTGGAGGAGTCACCACCTTTCACAATAATGAGTGACCACCTTTCAGAATAAATGATTCACCACCCTTCATTGCAGCCTTTTGAGAATAATAATTTATTAATTATTTCCAAATTGATTGATTGATTTATTCCCCATTGATGATTTCTCCACAAGGAAATGATCTCCCTTTTATATCTTATCATTGGAGGAGTCACAACCTTTCATATTTGAAGGAGCCACAACCTTTCACATTAAGAATCATAATCTTTCACCTTAGAAGGAGTCACATAATATTTATTCTTAATTGATTGATTGAATGATGTTATGGATGTCCTCCTCAAATGAAATGTTCTCCCTTTTATATCTCATGTTTGAGGGAGTCACACCTCTTCACCTCTATTTCCTTTGCAATAGTTAAAACACTTCATCTCTGCATTTGGAAAATAATAATTTAGTTTGCTAGTGCTGCTGTCTATTGCTAACACCCCTTTATTATGTTAGATTAATTGTGTGACACACTAACCCTTCAATGAAGTAAAAATTCCTAAGTTTTAACCTTGCGAGTAAATAAACTATGTAACAAGCCAATGATATAAAAAAAATTCTTTTCTTTATTGAGAATTTAGGAACAAAGATGCATAACATAATACAATAAGGATTCCATTCCATTACAATAATTTCATAAGTTACAACAATACAAGAATGCATACATTTACATACATAGCTCAATGAGCTTTGGAACAAATAGTTGTAAGACGGTCGAGGATCCTTCCTTTCAAATCTTGGTTCTTTAGTTGCCTGCTGGGGAGGAGAAGCATCACTTAAGCACTTTTCCACCATCCATGGACTCTTAATTTGGTCCTTCGCACATCTATCATTCGATAGACAACCCTTCCCTTCGATGAAAAGATTGGTAGAGTAATTGAATAACGACAACCAACCGAGCATATTGCTGTGTCCTACATAACTAGAACTTGTAATCCCACAATTTGGAACTAGCATGTAATACTGGATCATGGTGAATTGACAGTGGAGCTAGACGCAGTTACACTACTTTGGCCAAAGTGTTCTCATTCAGTACTTCAAATGAAGGTCATCTATTACATACACTACTCAGGGCCAATTTGACTTAAGGCCATCTTAAACTACGCATAGGTATTTCCTTCAATGGATAATGTATCACCCGGAGATAACCTATCACCATTTTAATATACTTTGAATAAACCTCCTTAACAAGTACACAAGCTCCCTCCCATACTAGATAAACTATCCTAGGAGTAAACACAAGTTATTCTAGTTAAATCAATAACTTAGCTAAGATTAACACATATGCCACTCATGTTCAATCATATCTAGTATATGATACCTATGATAAATAGCAATCTCCTATTATAGAGTACATACAAGCACATCATATAAAAAACATAAAAGCTTCTATTCCCTTTTTCAATGACATTCTAAATTCTCTAAATGAAAGTACTTGGAAAAGACAATTCAAGCATACATGGAGAACCATTCATTCATAATTTAAAATAACAAAGAACAATATCCTCATGCCTGTTATCTCTTGTCCAATCAATTGACAACAATGCAGCCTCTCCTAAACAACAAGAAGTTTGATAATAGCTTCTCAAGAAACGTAACAATAAACCTCACTCTCAAGTTGATGGATTACTTCACTCAAACAACAAATCTCTCTCTCAATATGATAGAATTCTCTCTCTCACACAAGTAAAACTAAGAATACGTTGAAAATAAGGCAGAGTAAAGGCTTGCAAGAAGAATGCGTCTGCTCAAATGAAATTGCTGTGCTATTTATATAGTAGCATGAGGCTTCATATCCTACAGTTTAGTCATGGATATGGACAGAAAACACCATGCACAGCTACACATATATCACAGCAAAAAGGTGGCGACTATGTAAGCTCATACTTAGCAAAACATCTACAGATTGACCTTGCTAGATTGACAACAAATAGAGACTTATTCAAATCTGCATATGGATAATTCGAATTATCTCCAACAATGGAGATCTATGGGTATAAGGAAACAAAGGTGGCACCAAAGCTTCCACACTATTCTTAAAGTTGGCGCGGTTTCCATGCAATTAGAAATAGTCAATAACCAATTTACAACACTATTCCTTTATCAACAGGTCTTGGTGTGAGTCGATTCAAACATGTATTGACTTTGAAAAAGTCATCGATTAGTCACTTACTTCTTAACAGATGTTGGTTTAAGCTCATAGACATGGTGCTTTAAGTTTTACCAAGTCAAAGATTATCTTATAATAGGCATCAACTAAGTCTCCACCATGCATTGACATAATGCAACAAGCTCTAAATGAAATATATATGTTCCATAAAGTGTGACAGCAAGAGTACAACGCGGCTTCTCTAAACGCAGTCATAAACAACTTATAATCGGTCTCCATCATGATAAATGATAGTCAATTTCAAGTAATATATATATATATATATATATATATATATATATATATATATATATATATATATATATAATATCACACACACATATATATACATATACATATTCATATACATATACTTATAAAATACATATATATATATAAATATACATATATATATGTATATGTATATATATATATATATATATATATGAGTATATGCCTCTATGTGCACGTATATGTATGTATACCTATATCAATACACTCGTATGGACTGTCCATTCGCCAATGTACTTTTGTATCGATACATATATACATACGGATATGTGTATATACTATACATATATATATATATATATATATATATATATATATGTTCACATTTGATTCACATATAGCCATTCACAATTACCATCATATTGATAAGTATTTGTGTGGTACATCAATACATGTGCATATGCATGTCGTTAGATCCCATTGACATGTATGTACATATATATACACATACTCCACGTACGTCCCTTTTCTCAATATAATTGTAGTAGTACAAGAAAGAACTCTAAAGCTCAAATAGATAAACATCAGCCAATAATGCATGCGATAGTACACAAGACTCTACCAATGCAGACACATCAACTAAAGATGACTTACCAACTTCCCACAAACTGACTCAACTCAATTATTCTACTGTGGTGTGTGTATACTTAGACAGTTTACTTTACTAGTTACCCGACCGAGATCTTCTCTTGAGTGATACTTCCCCTCTTCCTGGAGGAATTGAAAATATACCTGCAACCACTAACACATGCACTCGGTAGTCAATTGTTTGTTACATATGTAGTATACGTAAAACATCTCCAAAGTTAGAATAACAATTCAATAACCATCCATTCACATATATGCAATACTTTTCCATGAGATAACATCAAATGAGATAACATTCACATGAGATAACTTTCACATGTAGCATATTGATAGCAAAGTACAAGCACAATTTATTCATCTCTAGAATTTACATTACATTCATATTTACCCTACGTAGTAATAGTAAATAGTAATTACATAATTGGGGTGTAACATACCCCCCCCCTTGTGAATCATCGCCCCTAATGATCTTATGTAGTGAAATATTCCGAACCAATTTTTTAATATGATGAAGAATGCCTGCAAGAACAAGAATTAGAATGCTCATCAATGGCTGCAACACTGAAGGTGACCTCCACAAGGCTTAATATGACTTCTAATCACCTACCTTTCACCAACAAGCAATTTACTCAAATCTGATATGACAGACCAGCAGTTTAAATATGCAAACCAGCACCCCTTAGACTCACTAAAATGCACTTTTCTCACTCAACACTAACTCTATTGACATGAAATCAAATGCATGGCACCCTTAAGAAGATGGCGACCAAGTTTAGACCACAAAGCCTCACCAAAAACCTTTATCTTTTTTCTTGCACAATTCCCAAGGAGACCCAAATGGTACGGCCCTCTAAGAAGGGCGATTTCCTTCTTAAAATTCAAAGCTTGGTCTAAAAAATCTGAAACTTATCAAAATGGGGCGCCCTTCCCAAGGAAACACATTGAAACAATACCTTAACCAACATATTTTTATTTTTAAACATATGAGTGAAAACTACAATTTTGCTATGATATCAGCAACTCAAGAAAATGACATGGAATGCAATAAACTTGAACTACAAATGACAAACAGCACTACAATGCAAACCTCACTACAAATTCTCTCACAAGCAAATCAAATTCTCCACTAGATGCTATCTCTCAAGCATGAAGTCAAGCCAAGGGTAGGAGGCATTCATTCCTTGAAGCGATCCCAGTACCATTCCAACAGAGTAACATTACTATAGACTAAAGATAAGAAATGAAAAGCAATTGCCTCCTTTTATAGACTTGAGAAGGCTCTCCAAAAACTTCTAGAAGATGCGCCCTAAAAGCACATGAAAACAACTTTAATTTATTTCCCCTTCCTCCATGATAGGCGTCCAAGTAAAGGAGAATTAATTCCCTTTTTAATAAAATAAAACTCTTCATCAAAGTTGGCGTCCCCCTTAAGCATCTCATAATTTTGGCCTTGGAATTATTTAAATTATTTCCTGATGAGATAATCACCCTTGAAGTCCCCCTTTTAAAACAACTTAAAGTTGCAATGCTAAGCCAAGGGGTTATAATATTAAAATATAACATTATAATATGAAAATAACTTATCTCTCCATAAAAAATGCACCAAAATGCCAGAAACATCAATACCAACTGAATTGCCAGAAGGAGAGAATCAACTGAACTGAGACTAGCCTGTCCATTGCCAAAAATAGAATTTACTAAAAATAGTAAATTCTGAAAGTTACCCTGATCGAAGCGCATGCGCCACCATTGCGAAGCTTTCTGAAAACCCAGAAAGAATCCGCAATCCAAAATCCCAAACTACAGGATGTAGCCATCATAACTTACTAAAAATAGTAAGTCCGAAAAGGTTGCCCGACGCAGTTGCAAGTCATACCTCTGCGAAGCTCTCTGAAAACCCAGAAGGAATCCAAAATCCAAACACCCAAACTCCAACAAGCAAAACCCTGAATCGTCAAAAGAACCCACCAAATAGTCGGGAACCCTAATTCTGCCTCTAACCAGCCGACAGCACACTAGGAAAAGGCCATCAATCACTGAAAAGTGTAGAGCTAAAAACGGGGACATTACATGTAGCAACATAAAACACAAACAACAAACATATTGTTTAAGCATTCTCAAAAGCGTCAAGAACATGAGGAAACTTTTGTCGAATCTCAGAATAGTCCTCCCAAGTAGCCGAGTTTTCTGCATACTAGTCCCACTGGACTTTGCATTGCAAGAATTCGCTTTTATGCAAGCAAAGCTTACATGTTCCGAGCACTTTGACGGGCTTGAGAGTTACTACATTGGGATCCCGTACTTGTAAAGCAGTCCAATCAATCACATGATTATCACTTGGTATATACTTTTTAAGGTAGGACACATGGAAGACATTATGCATTCTGGTAAGAGCTAGTGGGGTAACGCGATTCAATAAGCTATTGGATTCACTTTCTCTAGAATCTGAAAAGGTCCAACATAAAGCGGGGCTAACTTAGAAATCTTTCCAAATTTAATGGAGCTCTTGTCAGGTTTCACTTTCAACAACACTTTGTCACCTACGGCAAAATTTTTGGGCATTCTCTTAGCATCAACATAGATTTTTTGTCTATCGTTAGCTTTAACTAACCTTTGCTTAACAACCTTAACTTGCTCATCCATTTTAGTCAACATCTCAAAGATTATCTTATAATAGTCATCGACTAAGTCTCCACTATGCATCGACATAATGCAACAAGCTTTAAATGAAATATGTGTTCCATAAAGCGTGACAACAAGAGTAAAACTCGACTTCTCTAAACACAGTCATAAGCAACTTATAATCGGCCTCTAATAATTGGCCTCTATCATGATAAATGATAGTCTATCTCAAGTAATAACTAATATGATATATATATATATATATATTCAATATCACATACATATATATATATTTAAATATCATCATATATTTATATATATATATATATATGTAAGTATACATTCGATATATAAATAAGTACAACTAGGATAGTATTTACACATAATAAACACAATATATCGATTGTATGCATATATATATTTATGTATATAAGTATATGTCTCTATGTACACGTATATGTATGTATACCTATATTGATACACTCATATGGACGTGTCCATTCGCCAATGTACGTGTGTATCGATACATATATACATATGGATATATGTATATACTGTACACACACACAGACACATATGTTCACATTTGATTCACATATAGCCATTCACAATTACTATCATATTGATAAGTATTTACGTGTGGTACATCTATACATGTGCATATAAATGTTGTTAGATCCTATTGACATTTATGTGCATATATATATATATATATATATATATATATACGCATACTCCACGTACGTCCCTCTTATCAATATAATCCTAATAGTTTAAGAAAGAACTCTAACGCTCAAATAGATAAACATCACCCAATAATGCATGCAATAGTACACAAGACTCTACCAATGCAGACACATCAACTAAGGATGACTTACTAACTTCCCACAAACCGACTCAACTCAATTATTCTACTGTGGTGTGTGTATGCTCAGACAGTTTACATTACTTATTACTCGATCGAGATCTTCTCTTGAGTGATACTTCCCCTCTGCCTAGAGGAATTGAACATTGTAATGTCCCCTTCTCGAACATGAGCTTAACTTTGGAGAAAACTCCCTGGTTAAGCGCGCTTGAGCTGGAGCAGTACTGGGATGGGTGACCTCCCGGGACGGACCAGTGCTTCACCTCTGTGAGCATCACCTAGATGCAATGAGTGCTAAGTGGACCATTCGATATCATGAGAGATGGGTTCTTGTTGAACCACTACTCATGAAACATGGGTCAATGAGTTTGACTCGAAACTACACGGTTGAATCCTGATAGCAATATCATAATTTGACACGCTGTGGAAAAATACCTCCTACTTATCAATTGATGAGCTAAAGGGCTCTATTATGAATGGTTCATAAGGCACAACACTTGCTGAAGGTTTTGCAAATGGGGTAACAACTCAAGCGGGATTAACCTTGGAGAAAACTCCCTGGAGAGTTGCAGAAGGCGATCTTGGGATGGGTGACCTCGGGGGGACAGTGCTTACCTCGTAGTATCACCAATGATGAAGTGCTAAGTGCATTCGATATCATGAGAGATGGGTTCTTGTTGAACCACTACTCATGAAACATGGGTCAATGAGTTTGACTCGAAACTACACGGTTGAATCCTGATAGCAATATCATAATTTGACACGTTGTGGAAAAATACCTCCTACTTATGACTTCTTTTGTTTGACCGTTGGCCTATTCTGGAGACCCGTAGGCTTCTCGGTGGTGAAATTAGGGTTTCTTGGTTGGTGGTTTTTTGTGCTCATGGATTGGTGATTGAACTGTGGATTCCTTCTGGGTTTTTGGTGAGCTTTTCGGTGATGTGTTCTTCTTGGCATTTTGAGCACTTTCATGAATTTACTATTTTTAGTAAATTCTATTTCTGGCAGTGGTCCTGTTGGGTTTGGCTCGATTGACCTTCTACTTCAGTATGTTCAGTTGGATTGCTCAGCTTTGGCTTTGGGGCACGTTTGGAGATTTAAGTTGGATCATTTTAATAAAGTCACATTATAATGTTATATTTTGCTGTTGACCCCTCCCCCTAGCCTAGTGATTGAACTTAAGTTGTTTTTAAAAGTGGTCTTTGAGGGGTGGCGCCTCATGAGGATATTTAATATTTTTCTAAAGCTCAAAAATCAATGTTTGGAAAAGGACGCCCATCTTGAAGAGAATATTTTAAATTAAAAGTCAAAATTGCTTAAGACAAAAGGGACACCGTCTTTGGAGGGAAAAGGAGTTACTCAAAATTTGAAATGCTGGGTTTCTAGAAGCTTCTCGAAAGTGATCTCAAGTCTTTAAAAGGAGGTCTTGGTCTTCATTTTCATCATCCAACATCTTGAGTAAAGTTATGCTGCCGAAATGGTCAGAGGATTGCTTCGAGGAATGAATGCCTCCTAGCTTGACTCAACTTCGTGCTTGTGAGACAACACCTAGTGGAGAGGTTTGCTTGTGTTTTGAGTGCATTTTGTAGTGAGGTTTGCTTTGTTGTGAGTTAATGCATTTGTAGTTCAGTTATATGCATTTTCATGTCATTTTTAGAAGTTGTTGAGTTCATAGCTGATTGTCAATTTCACTCATATTTCAAAAATACAAAAAGATTTCATTCTGGGTACTTCATATTCTAACTTGTCTAGGTAGGGTGCCATTTTCTATCAAGTTTCATAATTTTTAAGCAAGTGCTGATTTTTATAGAGGGAAATCGCCCTTCTCAAGGAGGCCGTACATTTTGTACTTGCATTGGGTTTGAGATAAAATTAAATATTGCAGATTGGGTCTGTTTTCTGGTTCTCACTTGGGCGCCTTGATCATAGAGAGCTATTGCATTTCATTTGGGGTCATTTGGTTGAGAATTGTGAGAGCTGTGATCATTTCAATTGAACTCTGTGTTGCTGGTTACTAGTTTCAGACCTTGTTACAGTCATATCAGTTTGCATTTAGGGTGGGTTTTTGAGTGGAGTAGGTGATAGAAAGCTTTGGAAAACATTGAGGAAGACACACTTATCTTTGCTAAGATTAAAGAGCTCTATTTACTTGATATTGCAAGCATTCTTCATCATATTGTAAGCTGAACAGTAGTACTGTCAGCATCTTTATTATTCTTGCAATTTCAATGTTTGTAACTGCCCACTGAATAAGTGGAAGAGGCTGGCTTGCCGCCTATTTACTTGTTTTGCATTGTAATTTCCTTAGTCTCCGCCATATGGTCGCCTCTTATCCATCATGGATTGAGTAGCACATACTTGGTGTTGAGTTATTTTCAGTATTGCAATAGATAGGGATCCTCTGACCGAATGCTCGTCGTTCGCCGACGCATCTCTTGGTTAGAGTTCTTGTTTCAGCATTTCCTTTAAGATCGTCTGACCAATGCTCACACCTTGCCCACATCGGGATCCTGGTGTACATTCTGGTTAGAGTTACTTTCAGCATCATTTTGGTTTATGAGCTAACCTTAACGGGTGCTTGTTCATTGTAATTTGCAATTGTGAAAATCGAAAAAATTGGCCCGATATATTTCAGTGGTATCAGAGCCACACAACCTGCCATCTTGTGAAATCAGCCTTCTATGAGTGATAGAGAACAGAGGTACTTGGCAAGGGTATACAAGAGGGATACCGTTCAGAAACAGTTGTATCAGGTTCCAGAAGGTCAGACAGTATCAGAGGTTTTGAGGGCTAATTGGGAGCCTTCACAGGAAACAGAAATGGGGGATAACGAAAGGACTTTAGGTGGCAATGAAAGAAATGAAAGGATTTTTGGTGGCAATGAAAAAAGTTCTAGCAACAGAGGTGACAGTGGGAAGGGTATAGACAATTCGGCCAATCTAGGTCAAGGGCTCGATAAGAAGATGGATGCCTTGTTGGATATGTTTTCTCTCATGTTGGGGAGATTGGGGCAGAATACTCCACAGAACAATACAGGGCATACCGGTGAACATAGTGCTTCCAACCAACATAATGGACATGTTGTCCAACCTTCAGCAAGCAGCACATACATCTCTTCTAGACCATTCAAACCCACGTTTTTGGCACCAGCAAACCCCCCTCCTGATTCCGAAGAAAATGCTTCAACTTTGGAGAAGTTGAGGGTAGGCCGTATTGAATATGAAACTCTTCCTGATGAAGTCAAATTAGACATGTCCTTTAACGATTACATGGAGTTTAGAAGGAAGAATAGAGGACAAGGAAGAAATTATGATCAAAGGAGAACACCAGTACAAGGAGACTTGTATCAAGCTATCAACAAGGTTACGCTTCCCCACTTTGATGGAAGTGATAATAGTTCTGCTCGAGCTTGGATACAGAAACTAGACAACTATCTGGCTCTTAGACTGATGGCTGAAGAAGAAGCGATTAAGTTCGCTATGCTACACCTAAATGGGGTGGCGCATGAGTGGTGGTACCATGGCTTAGTCACCTTAGGTCATGGGTCTATCACTACCTACGATGAGTTCACCAATAGACTCATTGAGAGATTTGAGAAGAAGGACCTAGAGGTGCATTTCAGGGAGTTGGCCCAGTTGAGGCAGTATGGCACAGTTGATGCCTACATAGCTGAGTTTCAAAGACTTTCAGTAATGGTCACTGGAATCACGGAGAGAAGATTAGTGATCCTATTCAGCGAAGGATTGATGGAGCCACTCAAGGGTTGGATTAAAGCTTTTGATCCACCTTCCCTACAAGAGGCAATGAAGAAAGCTAGAAACATGGAGTGGGTTGTTCCCAAAGCGAAGTTCCATTCCAAGCCGTCATTTCACAAAGGAGATAGAGGGAAAAGGCCTCATCAAAAACCTCACCATAAGGAGTTCAAATAGCAGAAACCTCATGGCACAAGATTGGATCCAGAGACTATCAATGAAAGCGCTGCAAACTGAAGATTTTGAAGGCTTCAGAGTTATGGTTGTTGATGGGTTTCACATCTCATGCACCAAGAAGATTCCCAACATGTCCATGCAATTGGGCAATTACGAAGTCAAGGATGACTTCTATGTGGTTAATATTGGAGATACGGATGCTGTCCTTGGCATTCAGTGGCTGCGATCTCTTGGAGAGATCTCTTTAAATCTGCAAACCATGGAACTCAAATTTCAATCCGATGGAAAGAAGGTGGTGTTAAGGGGAATGTCAAATGGTGGTCCTCGGATTGTGTCATTCAAGAGAATGGCAAGGCTGATACGTCATGACCAAGTGGAGTGGGCTGCGGAGTGCATGATTCTTCCAGCTAGTCCGGTTGAGACGAAGAGAGATTATCCACCAGATATTCAATCTTTACTCACCAAGAAGAGTAAAGTGTTTGCTGATTTACCTCCTGGACCACCTCCTGATCGAGGTTCAGAACATGTCATAGAGCTCAAGGAAGGAGCTAAGCCAGTAATCACAACTCCATATCGGTACCCCAAAAAGCAAAAGGATGAGATTGAAAAGAACATTAGGGAGCTCTTGGAGATGGGCTTCATTCGTCCAAGTAAGAGTCCCTTTGCTTCAGCAGTTGTTCTAGTGAAGAAAAAGGATGGTACCATTCGTATGTGTGTTGACTATCGTGCTTTGAATCAAAGCACCATAAAAAATCGGTATCCAATTCCAAGGATAGATGAGCTCATTGATGAGCTACATGGAGCTAAGTTCTTCTCGAAGATAGACTTGAGGTCGGGCTACTATCAGATTCGAATGAAAGGATCTGATGTGGAGAAGACAGCCTTCAGATGTCATTATGGTCACTTTGAGTTCTTAGTCATGCCATTTGGGTTGACTAATGCTCTTGCTACCTTCCAATCTTGCATGAACAGAGTCTTTCAGAAGCAATTGAGAAAGTTTGTGCTAATATTTTTTGATGACATCTTGATTTTCAGCAAGACTTGGGAAGAGCATCTCAAGCACTTGGAGGAAGTGCTCAACATCCTGGAATCAGAGAGCTTGTTTGCCAAAGAATCCAAATGTGAATTTGGAATGACGGAGCTGCTTTACCTTGGTCACATAATCAGTGCTGAAGGTGTGAAAATTGATCCAGAAAAGATCAAGGCTATTGTTGATTGGCCACCTCCTGAGAACTTGACTCACTTGAAAGGGTTCTTGGGCTTTTGTGGATTTTATAGAAGGTTTGTGAAGGGTTACTCTCAGAATGCTGCTCCTCTTACTGACCTCACAAATAAAGGGGCTTTTTGCTGGTCAGAAAAGGCACAGAGTACTTTTGATAAGTTCAAGAAGATAATGAGTTCTTGTCTTGTTCTTGCAATTCCAGATTTTTCCAAGCCCTTCAAGCTGCAATGTGACGCATCCGGTGAAGGTGTTGGGGCTGTTTTAATGCAAGATAAGCATCCCATTGTGTTTGAAAGCAAAAAATTAAGAGGAGTTGAGAAAACCTACTCTATCTATGACAAGGAGATGCTTGCAATCATGCATGCATTAGCCAAGTTCAGACAGTATTTGGTGGGGAGCAAGTTTGTGGTCAAGACTGATCACAACAGTCTTAAGCATTTCATGCATCAGAAAGATTTGAACGAGAGGCAACAGAAGTGGGTGAGTAAGCTTCAGGCTTACGATTTTGACATTGAGTATGTCAAAGGCAAAAACAACATAGTGGTTGATGCGTTATCCAGAAGACCTCATTTGAGCTCATTATGTGAGCTTATTGCTGATTGGAAGAATATGTTGCTTGCTGATTATGCCAAAGATCAGTTTGCAACTAGCATTATGGAGGGTACCTTTCATGACGAAAGGTACAAGGCGGTTGAAGGGCTGATACACTACAAGGGGAGAATCTTTTTGGTGGCTGATTCTAAGCTCAAAAAGAAGATTTTGTTGACATTTCATGACATGCCACTTGCTGGTCATCAGGGATTCTTCAAGACATATAGGCAGATCTGAGAAAGATTTTTTTGAAAAGGGTTGAAAGGAGAAGTTCAACGTTACATCCAAGAGTGCCCTACTTGTCAGATGAATAAAAATGAGCATACACTACCAGCTGGTCTGCTGCAACCTCTTCCCATTCCCAATCAAAAGTGGGAAAGCATCTCAATGGACTTCATCATTGGTTTGCCCAAAGTTCAAGGAAGAGATTGTATCTATGTTGTAGTAGATAGATTGACAAAATTTGCTCATTTCTTTGCCATTACTAGCTCATTTTCAGCAGCTCAAGTTGCAGATCTATTTTTTCATGAGGTGTTTAGATTGCATGGGTTGCCAAGAAACATTGTGAGTGATAGGGACAACAAGTTCCTAAGCACCTTTTGGCAGGAGGTCTTCAGAATGAGTGGTACAGTGCTTACTCCAAGCACTAGTTATCACCCTCAAACGGATGGGCAAACAGAGATAGTAAATAAGTGGTTGGAAGGTTATTTGAGGAATTATGTTTCAAAACAGCAAAGAGCATGGGTGAAATGGCTTCACTTAGGCGAGTATTGCTACAATTCTTCCTTTCACATGTCGATTAGGATGTCACCTTTCATGGCTCTTTATGGTTATGAGGCCCCTAGCTTTGCTGATTTGATGTTTGGTGATAGCAAAGCCCCTCAAGCCAAGGATATGTTATAGCAGAGTCAAGATATCTTGAAATCCTTAAGGAACAATCTGCAGATTGCACAGAATCAACAAAAGATGTACGCTAATCAGCGGCGTGTTGAGCGCTCTTTTGAGGTTGAAGATATGGTTTATCTTCGCCTACAGCCTTACAGACAGTCTACTCTCAAGAAGAGTGGAGCTGAGAAGCTCAAGCCTTGCTTCTATGGACCGTTCAAGGTTATCAGAAGGGTGGGAGCTGTAGCTTATGAGTTGGAGCTACCTTCAAGTAGCAAAGTGCATAATGTCTTCCATGTGTCTCGCCTCAAGAAGGCACTTGGACACAACGTTATTGCTTCATCACAGTTGCTACCTTTGGATGAGGAATGACAGTTAGTTTTGATTCTTGAGGAGATTCTTGATTCCAGAGAGCGTTCTTTGAGGAAAAGAACAATCAGAGAGTATTTGGTGAAGTGGAAGAACTTGCCCATGGAGGATGCGACTTGGGAAAATGAGGAGATTCTGCAGAATCCGAGTTTGCGATTGCTTGAGGACAAGCAATCTTGGGGAGGGCGGACTGTAATGTCCCCTTCTCGAACATGACTTCTTCTATTTGACCGTTGGCCTATTCTGGAGACCCGTAGGCTTCTCGGTGGTGAAATTAGGGTTTCTTGATTGGTGGTTTTTTGTGCTCACGGATTGGTGATTGAACTGTGGATTCCTTCTGGGTTTTTGGTGAGCTTTTCGGTGATGTGTTCTTCTCGGCATTTTGAGCACTTTCATGAATTTACTATTTTTAGTAAATTCTATTTCTGGTAGTGGTCCTGTTGGGTTTGGCTCGATTGACCTTCTACTTCAGTATGTTCAGTTGGATTGCTCAGCTTTGGCTTTGGGGCACGTTTGGAGAGATAAGTTGGATCATTTTAATAAAGTCACATTATAATGTTATATTTTGCTGTTGACCCCCCCCCTTAGCCTAGTGATTGAACTTAAGTTGTTTTTAAAAGTGGTCTTTGAGGGGTGGCGCCTCATGAGGATATTTAATATTTTTCTAAAGCTCAAAAATCAATGTTTGGAAAAGGACGCCCATCTTGAAGAGAATATTTTAAATTAAAAGTCAAAATTGCTTAAGACAAAAGGGATGCCGTCTTTGGAGGGAAAAGGAGTTACTCAAAATTTGAAATGCTGGGTTTCTAGAAGCTTCTCGAAAGTGATCTCAAGTCTTTAAAAGGAGGTCTTGGTCTTCATTTTCATCATCCAACATCTTGAGTAAAGTTATGCTGCCGAAATGGTCAGAGGATTGCTTCGAGGAATGAATGCCTCCTAGCTTGACTCAACTTCGTGCTTGTGAGACAGCACCTAGTGGAGAGGTTTGCTTGTGTTTTGAGTGCATTTTGTAGTGAGGTTTGCTTTGTTGTGAGTTAATGCATTTGTAGTTCAGTTATATGCATTTTCATGTCATTTTCAGAAGTTGTTGAGTTCATAGCTGATTGTCAATTTCACTCATATTTCAAAAATACAAAAAGATTTCATTCTGGGTACTTCACATTCTAACTTGTCTAGGTAGGGCACCATTTTCTGTCAAGTTTCATAATTTTTAAGCAAGTGCTGATTTTTATAGAGGGAAATCGCCCTTCTCAAGGAGGCCGTACATTTTGTACTTGCATTGGGTTTGAGATAAAATTAAATATTGCAGATTGGGTCTGTTTTCTGGTTCTCACTTGGGCGCCTTGATCATAGAGAGCTATTGCATTGCATTTGGGGTCATTTGGTTGAGAATTGTGAGAGCTGTGATCATTTCAATTGAACTCTGTGTTGCTGGTTACTAGTTTCAGACCTTGTTACAGTCATATCAGTTTGCATTTAGGGTGGGTTTTTGAGTGGAGTAGGTGATAGAAAGCTTTGGAAAACATTGAGGAAGACACACTTATCTTTGCTAAGATTAAAGAGCTCTATTTACTTGATATTGCAGGCATTCTTCATCATATTGTAAGCTGAACAGTAGTACTGTCAGCATCTTTATTATTCTTGCAATTTCAATGTTTGTAACTGCCCACTGAATAAGTGGAAGAGGCTGGCTTGCCGCCTATTTACTTGTTTTGCATTGTAATTTCCTTAGTCTCCGCCATATGGTCGCCTCTTATCCATCATGGATTGAGTAGCACATACTTGGTGTTGAGTTATTTTCAGTATTGCAATAGATAGGGATCCTCTGACCGAATGCTCGTCGTTCGCCGACGCATCTCTTGGTTAGAGTTCTTGTTTCAGCATTTCCTTTAAGATCGTCTGACCAATGCTCACACCTTGCCCACATCGGGATCCTGGTGTACATTCTGGTTAGAGTTACTTTCAGCATCATTTTGGTTTATGAGCTAACCTTAACGGGTGCTTGTTCATTGTAATTTGCAATTGTGAAAATCGAAAAAATTGGCCCGGTATATTTCAAACATATACCTACAACCACTAACACATGCACTCGGCAGTCAATTGTTCATTACATATGGAGTATACGTAAAACATCTCCAAAGTTAGAATAATAATTCAATAACCATCCATTCACATATATATAGTACTTTTCCATGAGATAACATCAAATGATTTAACATTCACATGAGATAACATTCACATGTAACATATTGATAGCAAAGTACAAACACAATTTATTCATCTCCAGAATTCACATTACATTCATATTTACCCTACGTAGTAATAGTAAAAAGTAATTACACAGTTGAGGTGCAACAAATTGCATATGATGTGGGCTGTAATACTTACTTGTAATCAGTCATAATAATTCTTCACCATTGATCCTTTCATTCTAGATCTACCTTCCTTATATACCCTATCTCGCTCAAGGGACACAACCCTTCATATGTTGGTTGACCATTCTTAATGACTTAATCTTTATTTTATTCCAGTTTGGTGTTATATAAATTATCTTCTTTTGGGCGCTTCATTAAACTTATTCTTAACATTAAACCTCTCCAAAGGTGGTGGTTGAGGCAAAGGATTTGTAGAGTCTTCAAAGAATGACTGGGTTCTCTCTAACATCTAACACCCTCCACAAGACCTTCTTGTGATTTCTTTTGAAACATAGGCTGCAGACATTTAGGAATAAAATGGGACATTACATCTAGTCAATGTAGCAGATTTTTCAGACAAACAGTCAACAGCTTGTATGGCAATTGAATTGGTCAATGCATCAACCTTTCTTGGTCAACAAAGTGAAGCAACATATTTTTTGCTAGCACAGCAGATTTGTAGGGTCATTGCAGCACGTCTGACTGTAAATTTCTGTTGTATGGAATTATACTCAAACTATATCAGTGCAGGTCACAAAGAGTAAAACTGGTGAGTTATGTATTAATGTGTAATTAATGTTTTTTTGATAATTTATGGAGGGATTCTACTCAGGCAGTCACCTATGCAGATAAGTACACCATACAATGAAATGACTATGAAAAGGGACAAAGCCCATACCAGCCCAAGGCCAACCAGACCAAAATACTAACTAAACATTAATATCTTACTAGATAAAACAAAAAGACAACAAAAGGGATGAAGCCCACACAAGAAAAAGCAACACTGTGGAGAACAGAACTACCAAAAACATGTCGAAAACTGATGGGCCAAGAGCAGATGAAAACAAGCAGGAACCAAATAAGAAAGAAAACATTACACTGGAGAAACTCCTCATTTACCCACACCACCACAGCCTATAGCAGCAGCCACCTGAGAAATCAACGCCACCCATCTCTTATTTCCTTTCCTTGCAGTGGGTTATTAATGTTATTTGTTGCTGTTTGACTGAATTGTAGTGTGTTAATTAATCTTACTATAAATACTTGTAAATTTATAAGTTGTACAAATATGGTCAATTCAAGTATATGTTTTATAGAAAAAATTGGCAAACATTTTTTGGAAATACCAATTTACAAACCTGAATAGTGGAAAGAATATGCTAATGACAAATAGCCATATGTTTTTCCCTGTCTGAAATTATGTCAAAGCACTTCTCTAACTGTTAATTCCTAATAAATTTGAAAGTGTGAGATAAATGTATCCTTAGTGGAGTTTAGTTTGCATTTTTACCATAGTAATTTCTTCCTGATCTTGACAACAGTTTTCTTAATTTGTATTTCAGCACCACATATTTAATTTATCCTTGTCTTTTGGTTCATGTTTGTCTTGACATAATTGTTTTCTTCGAAAAATATATTGTAAAATAAAGTCTATGTATACACATTGGGTTGATTTATTCTGATTCTGACTTGCAGCACATGATTATAGGAGGGCTTCCTTTATTGGCATTGTCAGTAGTTCAACATGATCCTGCCTTCAATGGAAGCATTCAAGAACTTGAACTCGGTGATTGGTTGGCTCTCACATACACCTCTATATTTGGAAGTGCCATAAGCTATGGTGTTTACTTTTACAATGCAACCAGAGGTGTCTTACTCATCCTTGATTGTCTGCATGTGTAAATTCTTACTGTACTTTTTATCAGTATATGTATAATACTTGATTATGTAACAAAATACATTGGGTGTGTCAAAATATTTTGGCAACCAATTAGTTTGAAGGTTATGGTTATCAATGATTAGGTCTATTTAAGGTTATGGTTATGGTTCTCAATCATTATGTCATAATAATGTTATATTTTTTGAAAAACAGTGAAAATCAACATTTATATATGTCTATAAGAAAAAACAAAACTATAAGCATAGAAATGTATTACAGATTTTACGAAATTGCTTATCAATTCAAGTCTCTCAGAAGTTGATACTTTCACTGTATTCTTCCATGTCATTCCAACCATTTTGTGGGTTGATTTTAGACAAATCTTCATTGGATCTCACCACCTCCACTATGAAGTCTTCTCCCTGATTTACAAAGAATCTTGGCCCTCCTTGAAACCTATGATATATTATTTTTTGCTATTGGTAATCTCAACAATTTAAAAAAAAAATAATGTAACAACTGTCTTGAGGCTTTCCAACAGTACATTGAAGCATAAATATAGATTTGAAGGAAAAGTAGAACCCAAGTAGCCCTGAAAGGAACTCTTCTTGAGTCCTTAAATCCCTATCCGAAAATCAGAAACAGTAGTGTTTAACGTAATTACCAATAGTACACTGTCTAATGGCAATATCATCATCATTAACTGTAATTTATATATCTCATCATTATAAAGAGTCATTGGGGGCACTTACCCTCACAAAAGAGACAACACGATGAATTAGAAAAAATAGAATTACAAGAAAAAATCTAAGTATTGGGGCCCCTAGTGTGTGTTGTCACTTTGAATAACACCCACCAAAATCTTTCTTTATTATAGCTACATTGCCGAATTGGCTTACTTGGCAGTTCCAGATATGAAACGTCCTAGAATTAGAATCCAAACCAAAATACCTGTAGATCTGTCCAAGGTTCATATTGTTTGTTGCTGAAACAAATCCATCAAAAGCCTTCCATACCCCAACAATTTGAGCAGTGACGTGGCATTTCCAATCCAATTCCAAGTGTAGGTTTGACTTTTAAGAAAGACAACCCTTAAATGAAGCATTTCATGGACCCATTCAATGCCTCTCCTCATTTTTTTCTTGCATGGGATGCAAATGTGAAGGGTTCTTTTTCTAGTTTTGTGGTGAAATGAAAGATTCGTTTCATCTATTTTTAGGCAGCCAATTGCCAATGATGATTTAGGTTCATTTTTTAACTCATTCAATGTTTTTATTAAACACAAATGTTTCATGCCATTTTTCATCTTTCTAACTGCAACTCAATATTGAGGCAAACATGGGTATTAAAAAACACAATTAATGTCGGAGTTAATGGTAAACTCCCAACACCCCAGGAACAACTCCTAGACCAAAATATCTTCCATAGAGATAAAATGGCAAAAATAGGTTGCTTGATTATGGATGTAAGATTGCAAGATTGAATATGTAAAATGTACATAAGATGCCTTGCTTTTAAATGTAAGGTTGTGAGATAGGATTAGACAAGATCCTGACAGGAGTCTTCATCTTGTACAATGAGATAACTACTTCAACAATTATTAAATGACTTAGGACACAAGTATTAAATGCCATGATAAGATAAGGCAAGATCACATGACACCTAAGACTTCTAGAAAGATTTCTAGGACCTGTTGTGACCTTTTCACACATCGCCCCATTCAAAATGGGGACCCCCTAATTTTTGCTCCATTCTGGTTTTCTGGCTTTGTTTTTGTCTCTCTCTCTCTCTCTTTTTGTCTCTTTCTGTTGTCTGCCTTTCCGGGGATGAGTCCATCATCGAGCTTAAACATGAAATTTTGGCCAAGTCTGAAAATAAGGGTTTCTACTTTCATGATTAATTTGAGGTCAAATGAAGTAAATGAATTGAAAATTTAGATTAACATTGCAGTCAGTGTGCTTTCAGCAAGTGTCCATTGAAATTTCATCAGATTCTGGCAACTTACTATTTTTAGTAAGTGTGCAATTTAGAGCGTTTTCTGAACATTCTTAAAGTTTCGACAGTCACACTGCATTCAGAACATATCAAGCTGCTCACTGGCAAAATTTGAGTTGAAACAGACAACTTACTATTTTTAGCAGTTCAACTCCCAGAGCAGATTTCAGGATCTATTTGCGGAGTTTTTCAGTGCATGTCTAGAGATTCCTTCTGGGTTTTCTGAAACCTACGCAACGATATAACATGCAAAGTGAGATAATGACTTTCAGAGTTCAGCCTTCGGAGGCTATTTTTAGGGTTTGCATGTCAGGGTTTCCTTTGCATGTCCGATGATTCCTTGTGGGTTTTTCGAGTTTCACATGATGTGACATGCAAAGCAGATAATCACTCCTTCAACAACTTATTATTTTAGCAGATGCATTCAGGCAGCCACTTCCCAGCTCATCAAAATCACAAACGGGGTGCAGTGCAACAAAAACGAAGTCAAACAAAGGTCATTTGATATGCATGCAAGTCAAATTAGGGTTTCCAGCTTCGAGACCCAAAAGGAGGGGTAAAAAGTCAGAATTTTCGAAAACCGGTGTATCCCACTGTGTTCAGTATCTTTCAAGCTATCCACTGGTAAAATTTGAAGGCAATCGGAGCACTTACTATTTATAGTAAGGCATTCCAGAAATTGGCTAAAAATAGCAAGTCAGCAGCAGGGGCCAGTGTCAACGGGCAAGTCACCCAATGAGGACCACGTCATTCGAATTTCAAGTCAAACGGAGTTGTGGAGGTCTCAGAAACACGCAATTACTATAAATAGCAAATCACCTTCAGAAACATGCTATTTTTAGCAAGTCAGCTCAGGATGGTAGTGTGAACAGGTTAAATAGGTCATGAAGATCTTGTGTTCAAAATTTCAAATTGATCCGAGCTTCAGAGGTATGGAAATTAGAAGACTTACTATAAATAGCAGGACACAAAGAAGTTGGCATGAGATGAAATTTTGCTAATTCTGGATTGATATCCTGCTCCACCTTCAAAATGCGCCTAGCTTGCCTTCAAGATGCTGGAAAATTTTTGAGGCATAAATATCCTCCTTGACCTCCAAAATGCACCCATGCAGGGTGGTGGCTAAGAAAAATTTCTAAGTGTGAAGTTTATCCTCCTGCATAGGCCAAATGCGCCCTCATGAAGAACTGAAGATGCTTAAAATTTTCTAAGTGTTGAATATCCACCTCATGCCTCCATTTGCGCCCTCCTCCCAAGCTTGCCTTCAAAATGTTGAAATTTTTTTTAAGTCTGGGTTTCATCCTTCCTCACATAGCAAATGCGCCCATCCTGCACACATGCTAGAATGCGCCCATGTCACTCCAACCTAGAGAAAGTCAAAGATGCTTATCCTCCTCCTATGGCAATATGCGCCCATGCAAGGACAAGGAAGAAGACAAAATTTTGAAATCCACCTCACCCTAGGAAATGCGCTCAAGCTAAAGGAGAGGTCAACAAGTCAAAAAGGTGTTGGAAAAGTTTCATCCTCCTCCCATGCTCAAATGCACCCAAATGAGGGCATGTAAAGACAAAAGAGAGGAGCTCAAGGGTCACATGTTGGGCATTGAAAATTTAAAATCCCTCTCACCCTCTCAAATGTGCCAAGAAGAAGAAAAGTCAAGGGTGGCGTTGAATATTTCATCCTTCATGACATCAAAAATGCGCCCATCTTGGAGTATGCTAGGAAGTAAATATTACTAAGGCATTGAAGGTGAAAATGGAGAATAAAGTGTGCTCAAGGCGTTTGATAAAAAAATCCTCTAAGTGAGTTGATAAAATTTTTCCTCACCATAGACAAGATGATTTAAAGACGAAATTAAAAAAAAATAATTCAAGGGAAAATTTTCAAAAATGTTTAAGTGATTTAAATTTTTTTTCCAAGGCAAAGAAATTTTCCTTAGGAGAAATACGCCCAAGTTGAAATATTGATGAAGTTGACTAAGACGTGAGCAAAACTGCCGGAGATGAAGTCATAGAATGCCAACATTAACAATTAAAAGTTTTCAAGTCAGAGCAACAAGAAATATTCATAGATGTGAAGAACGGGATTAAATTTGTTAAATTCTTTTTTTTTCTAAGGTTCAAAATTCAAGAAAAATTAAATGAACCCGTTCGTTGTATACCCATGAATTCGACAAATTCTGAAGAAATTTTTCTTCTGGGTATTGAAGATCTTTGATGAGAAGTTGATTTCCAAGTCTTCTGCACTTCGCCAAGGCCTTTGGGATGAAGAATTTAATCGTCACTTGAAATAATAAATTTTCCTAAGGAAAATTTAAAATTTTTCTAAGGCGAAATGGATAAATGTGTTTTCAAGATAAAACTCTCTAGACGATGAGTTTGAAGTTGTTTGCCTAGATGATTTTGATTGAGTTCTTCACAGGATGAATTTTTCCAGAGCATCAAAGGTGAATTGAATTAAAAATTTAAATGATAGAGCTCCAGCTGGTGAGTAAAATTTGTTAAAAGGTGAATTTAAGATAAATATTTTCAAAAGTGAATTAAAATGCTCCAGTCAAAGTTGAACTTCTAGAAGGCCAAGATTCCAGGCGTCGGGTGACAAGTGTTGAAATTGGCAAGAGAGGGAAGTTCGAATTCTTGAAGAGAAGTAGTGGAAATTTAATGCATTGGCTAAACTTAGCCTCTTTCTAGAATTTGATTTTGCTATAAGAGTTGAAGGTTATTCATTTCTCTTCACCAGTTGAGGAATTTCGAATTTGCTCTGAGTTTAATGTTGCAGTGCAAGTGAGAAGTTCGACTTGAAGAGGAAGAAGGTTGCTGAAGTTCAAATCTGAAGTCGCTGAAGTACGGATTTTAAAGAGTCTAGTTGCTGAAGCTAAAGAAGTGCGACTTGAAGTGAGTTGCTGAAGTTGAAGGTTGCTAAAGAGTGCGAACTTGCTAAGTCATTTGAAGTTGCTGAAGACTGAAATCTGAGTTTGTGGTTGAATATTGGAGAAGTGCAAATTTAAAAGAGTTTAATTGCTGAAGTGAAGTGGACGATTTTCCCAAGAGCTTGAAGTTGCTGAGTTTACTTGCCAAAACTTTCCTAGTGTTGAAAGTTCAAATTTTTGAAGGAGAAGTTGAGGTTTGCAGATGAATATAAATGTTGCAACTTCTCAAATTCTTGAAGTCGACTAGCAGCCCCTGCATGATATTTTATTTATTTTCTAAGTTAATTTGTTGATGGCTGTTTATTATTTTGCAGGATGGCTGAAGTAAGAGCAATTGGAAGAGACAACAATGGAGCGTCTAGGCAGGCAGTTATCAAGAAGCTGAGCAAGCCTTTCATTCCGGAGTCAAAGTTCACTTCGAAGTTAGGCAAGCTGGTTGATACGAATTTGGGTTCTTTCAACTTGGAGACTTTCAAAAATTGAATATTGGAAATTGGCAGTCACTCTCCTTTGATCACTTCACACAACATTGTTCGAAGTGGCTTGTATGCAGCTGTTGGTTTTCCACCAGCTATTCAGTGTTCGGAGTTAATGATGGAGTGTGCTAATTACTATGAAGTTGATCACATGTCAATTGTCTCACTAGATGGTCAGGTGCTCGCCAACCTCACTCCTGCAGCTATTGGCGAAGCTTTTGAAATCCAAGCACACAGGAATATGATTTACAAATCAAGGGAATGTGCTGAGCGAATGTACGCTGCTACATTTGAGAGATGTACAGAGGTGATCACACTCGCTGGATGAATAACCCCAGGCCCTCTCGTACAAAGTTGCCAAGACAAATTATATCAGATGATTTGAAGCAGGAGTATTGTGACCTATTGATGTGTTTTTCGTGACCGCACCAATGCAGAATAAAGTCGCCAACGGTTACCCTACTCTCTCTTGATCAAAGTATTCCGCATGCTAAGATTGCAAGAAAGTTCATGCGTTCAACTCCAAGGATCCTTCAATGCGAATAGTCTCAGTTGGCTCGATGTGATTTGCTGGTATTTCAAGGGGACTTACAGAATTGTTCGGCAGCGGAGAAAGGAATTCAAATGCTCGAAAGATTTGTCTATGAAGTTCTTGTTTCCTGAACTAACTTGAAAGTACTGAATTTAAAATGCAGGGTTTAGAGAGGTCTAATCTACTCTAAGGCGTGGACATGGCGATCAATTCTCACAAGCTTTCAACTAGGCTCTGCTCTGCCTCGCTTCGGACAGCCTCCACAAAACCGGTGCAATCTTCAAAGGAGTAGCTCAAGGTGTTCAGATCATAACTTAGCATGAAAATACCATCACAACGACGCATATAAACATACAAATCATGATCGAAGTTAAGTACATGATATTCCAGTTGACCACACAAGGCGCATTCACCATCAGCGAACACACTAGTGGTATGGATAGACAAAGTTTGCTCAAATTGAAGACCACATTCCACAATTACTATCTACTGCTTGCATGAAATGAAACTTATTCTACTTTAAGTCACTACTCGAATCAGAAGGACGAAGAAACCTTGCTAGCTACTCACGACAAAAGACGAAATTCATCATCAATGAAAATTCTTTTTATTGGGAGAGTGTTCACAACAATTTCTTACAAAGTTTTAAGGAAAAACTTTCCTTCTTCTTCAACTGCTCTATCAATCTATACTAAGCTACTTCTAATTTGTCTCTCTATTCTAACTTCTACTCTAATTCTGCTGTCTCATGAATGTACAAATGAAGGGGGACTCCCCCTTTTATAGATGGCCAAGTCCAACGGACGGCTCATATTACAATCGGCTGGATGGCCCAGATTGTGCCACCTCAGCCCTAAACATGATTCACCCTAAAAACCGCCATAATGGAGAGTGGGGCAATAAATGAGCAATTAATGGCCACCATCTCTCTAGAAGATTCCATCTTTGAAACGCGTTCACACTGTTCTTGATCTTCTTCTTGACGTTGTTCTTCAACTTTGCTCGAGCTTCCATTCCTTTCTCCATCTCGAGTTTTGAAAACATTTCTTCTTTGTCACTAAATTTCAACACTTAGCCATTTTCTTGCAACTTTTCTTCCTTCGAGGTTGAGATGTCATCGTGGAGTACTTGCTTCATCCTCCTAAGTCATCGCCGTTTGGTCTCGACGTTTCTCCTGCAAAACAAGCAAGGAGAAGAGCATTAGAACACTTCATAATATAAATTCAACTTGCTTACCAAGATTCTCACGCTCTAACTTCCAAGTGTTCATCGTCTTCACTAGCCAACTTCACGTTCAAATTCTTCATGCCTTAGCCAATTTTCCAACTCATCTTGCATTCTGCTTGGCGCACTTCACTCTGATATTTCATCCAATTCAGACTTGAGAAGAAATTCTTTTATCAGGAATTTGATCAAAATTATCTAGGCGATCATTTTCAAATTCATCCGCCGAGGCATTTTATCTTCAACAACATCATTTATCCCTTGCCTTAGAAATTTTTTCAAATTTCCCTTAGGAAATTCATCAACCTGGTGCCCATCAAAAATCTTCACCTCAAAATTCTAGGCAAGTTGTGGAAGACTTTGAAATCCATTCCTCATCACAGACGTCCAATACCTAGAAGAAAATTTCCCCCAGAAAGCATCGAATTCATGTGTATCCAAATGAAGGGGTACATTTAATTTTTGAATTTTCAAACCTTAGAAAAATATTTCTCAATCAAATTTATCCTCATTCTTCATCTCATCTCTGGGCAAATTTTCCTTGCTCGGCCTTGAAAATTTTAACAATTTCATGAAGCTGGCACCTTCTGGCATATTTCACAGCCAATTCCTTCTTGCCTCAGAAAACTTTATCCCTTCAAGTCTAGGCGCAAATAGAGGGTCACACTTCAAGTTTCACATACTTAGAATATTTTTATCTTTCCACAAGTCAAAGGCGCAGTCAAGGGGTTGAGGTTCAAATTTTTCCATATTTAGCATATTTCCTAGCTCAACGCCTTGGAATCTTTCACTTTGCATGCATCACGCCTTGGAATTTCCACTTGCCTTCTAATACCTTGAGGGCACATATGGCTAGGCAAGCTTCTAGTTTTCATAACTTAGAAAATTTCAAGGACTTCCCTCCTTTGTTGGGCGCATTTTAAAGGGTGCACTACAAATTTAAAACACTTAGAAAATTTTTCAAGTTCTTCTTCTCTTTCCAGGTGCATATGGAGGGGTCTTCTCCCAATTTTGCAACACTTAGAACATTTTTAGCTAGCATACTACCTTGGCAAGGTGGGGCGCATTTCACCCCCTATACTTTCATTTTCAACCACTTAGAAAATTTTTCATCTCTTCCTTGAAGCTGGGGTGCAAATGAGAGGGGCTACTTTCAATTTGTAACACTTAGAAATTTTACCCGACTTCCATTTGGCAAGGGTGCATTTAAGGGCTTGAGCTTCAAATTTTGATAACTTAGAGAAAATTTCATCAAGCTTTAACCTCAAGGGCGCATTTGGAGTAGGAAACTTCAAGTTTCTAACACTCAGAAGATTTTCACCCTCATTCTTTCCTCAAGGGCGCATTTTCATGGGTGAGCATCAAGTTTTAATGCCTAAGTAAAATTTTCATCCTTTTGCAAGCTAAGGGCGCATTTTGTCCTGTGAGCTTCCATTTTTCCAGACTTAGAAAATTTTCAAGGCTCTTGCCAGCTTGAGGGCGCATATCATCCTGTGAGCTTCCATTTTCAATGCCTTACTAAATTTCCTGCCTCATCTTTAGCTTAGAAATGCGTTCTTCACTGGCTGGACTTGAAAATTTATCAATTTCAGTGAATTTTATGCTCTTTGCCTGATTTAGGGCAACTTGATCACGCTAACCCTAATTTGCTATTTTTAGAAAGTTTTTCAACTTTGCACTTCAAGCTAATTTCAAGCTCCAAAAAGGCTGGATTTTGTTTTGTTTTGAATCTCGAGATGTGGTTGAGCTGTCGGGCCCTGATATCTGTGTGCACCTGCTATTTTTAGCAACTTACTAAAAATAGCAATTGCTCAGAATGTCTTCAAATTTTGCATGCCGATTGCCTGAAGGGTATTGATTGTGACTGGACGCTGCTTCTGCCTGGCTGTCGTGTTTCTCCCTTGATTTTAGGAAACCCTAATTCTTTTGCACAGGCCTGCTAAAAATAGTAAGTGCTTGATTTTCCATCCTCTGCAACTCCGTTCGCCTTGAAATTCGCGCCATGGGATCCTTGTCAGTTGCTTGACCTGTTCATACTGACGCTTCACGCTGACCTGCTATTTTTGGCATGTTTCTAGGGGTGGCTTACTATTTATAGTAACTGCTTGCTTCTGAGACTTCCACAACTCCGTTTGACCTGAAATTCGAATAACGCGCTCCTCACCACGTGGCTTGCCTGCTGACGCCGGCGCATGCGGATGATTTGCTATTTTTAGCCTGTTTCCAAAATGACTTACTATAAATAGTAAGTGCTCCGTTTGTCTTCAAATTTTACCAGCAGATAGCTTGAAGGATGCTAATCGCGGTGGTTTACACCGGTTTTCAAAAATTCTGACTTTTTACCCCTCTTTTTGGGTCTCGAAGCTGGAAACCCTAATTGGTCTTGCATGCGTATCAAATGATCTCTGTTTGTTCTCATTTCTATTGCATTGTGATCAGCTCGTGATTCTGAAGAGCTGGAAGGCGGTCGCCGGAATGTATCTGCTAAAAATAGTAAGTTGCTGAAGGAGTGATTATCTCTGTTTGCATGTCGCATCACTGCGAAGCTCTCGAAAAACCCACAAGGAATATACAGACATGCAAAGAAAACGCTGACATGCAAACCCTAAAAATAGCCCCGGAAGACTGAATTCTGAAAGTCGTTATCTCGCTTTGCATGTCACACCATCGCGAAGGTCTCGAAAAACCCAGAAGGAATATCCAGACATGCGTTGAAAAACTCTTCATCTAAGCCCTGAAATCTGCTCCAGAAGTTGAACTGCTAAAAATAGCAAGTTGCCCGTTTTAGCTCAAATTTTGCATGCGAGTAACTTGACATGTTCTGAATGCAGTGTGATGATTGAAACTTCAAAAGTGCTGACGGAATGCTCGGAATTACACACTTCCTAAAAATAGTAAGTTGTCAGAATCTGACGAAATTTTAGTGAAAGCCTGCTAGAAGCACACTGACAATAGTGTTAGTCTTTATTTTCAATTTATTTACCTCACTTGGCCTCAAATTGGCCGGAAAGATGGAAACCCTAATTTTTAGACTCAGCGAAAATTTCATATTAAGGTTCAACGACAGGCACGTCTTGGAAAGACAGACAGTAGAAAAGAGAGACAACGACAAAACGACCCAAAAGCAAAGCCAAAATTAGGGGGTCCCCATTTGCAATGGGGCGATGTGTGAAAAATGTCACAACATGACCTTATCATGATGCTGAGTAGAGTTGGAGGCTGCCCTCAAGCGTTTATTTTTGAGCCATGGATGTTCTATTACATCAACCTCGTGCTAGAAGGAAAAGAGTATGTCAACTGGGCTGTGATGATCAGTGATAATTTGCACGAGCAGCTCCTGAGTTTGAGAAGAACGAAGACATTCTATATGGGCTCTTACATCATTTACATGTTGGCTTGTATGACAAAGTATAGAGTGATTTCATATAAAGAACCTGTTGGTTGTGGCTCTCACCAGTTCAGAATCCATGAGGCTTGTCCGCAATTGCACCTAACTAGCACTACTCATTACAAGTGTGTCAATGATACCTTCACCATGCACATCATTAGATCACTTCAGGAGAGGACTCATCATAGGATCTCGAGGGAAGCTCAGGAGTTAATATAAAGGTATGGGTGCTGGTTTATAAAGTTTCTGAAATTTTCTTACATCAAGCTGCAAGGTTTTTCTTCATATCCATATAGGCTGCCTAGGTACCCAACCAATAGAATTTTGATGTTAGAGATATCTAGGCAACTGGTTGCCTATGATAAGATTCAGAAAAGAAAGAAGAAGGGGGGAGTTGATTTCCCGATTGTCATGGGTAATTCAGACGAAGTGTGTCCTTCACTCTAGGCAGCTAGAGAAGCTGAAAGTGAGCTTCAGTTGTTTCATTTTTCCTATCACACTAGCAAACAACATTATGATCCGCATAGCAATATCAGGTGGATACTGTCAGAAGAGTTTAAGCATAAAGCAAATATTGAAGATTACTGGGCTGGTGCATCAGATGAAGCTGAAGTCAGGAAAAGAATGTTCTCGAGGTTGCCATTAAGTATGATCAGGGAGTGTGAAATTATTCTGGTACCAGACCAGGTGGGTGAGGACATGAATGTCCTCCATCCAGATTATGAGGCAGTGAGAGATACTCCGCTTCCGCTCCCAGATTGGTCAGAGCCTGAGATAGCTGATTTGGACACGCTTTGCATTCTAGTCATGACATTTACCAGAGCATGGGTTGACAGGCATGTGAGCAGACTAAAGAGTAGGTCAGTTTCGTTGACTTACGATTTGATGGGGGACCACAGGACACCCACCACCAGCAGAGAGAAACAAATTACACGAGGTCGAGAATCTCGAAGGAGGGAGCTAGTTCGTCAGGAGCCTATTCAGCCAGAACCTCCAAGAGTTGTAGTTGAATTGCCCACACCATTGGAGACATGTTCTCCAAGTATTCAGGAGGTTTCTCTTTTTGCTGATCAAAGAAATGCATTGAATCAGGTGCAGGAGGTACATGAAGAAAATCAGCCACCATGGAGAGAGTCAGTTGGCCAGAGTGTTAATGCGCCTACTGGAGATGATCAACAGAATGATGAGGGGACTGCTACTGACACTCAGTTTCAGCGTGAGTTGGAGACGGCTTTGGAGGATGATGACATAGTTTTAGGAGATACTCAGCCACTTGAGGCCGATGAGCCTCGCCAGAATGATATTGAAGTTGAACAAGTCCGTGAAGTAGAAGCACAAGAACAACAGCCATTTGTTATTCAGCATTGTTAATGTTTTGAGCAGCTTCGGGTTCATCCTTCCAGTCACAAGTGAAGACATAATAAATGTAGCCTATCGGCTATTTATATGAGTCATTTACTTTGAGCGATTCTCTTGGCAACATTATAATTCACTTGAGGCCGACTTCCTTTATGATTTGTATTTGTATTATGGCCGACTTCTAGAAGATAATTGTCTTATCTTGGCCGACTTGTTGCTTGCCTTATTCAAATCGTAATTTATGGTTGAGGCCGACCTTGTTCCTCAAGAGATACGATCTCTCATAGTATTGTATATATAGAAGTTCAAATTGTTCACTCCACACACATCCAGTGCGAATTTCTTATTTAGAGATTGCGAATATCATTCAAGAAGCGAATTATATAAGTTCGATTTCTGTCAAAGTGCGAACTTCTTCAAGTGCGAACTGTGAAGTATGATTTCAGTTAAGTGCGATCTATGAAGCGAATTCCTTCAAGAGCAACAAGTACAGATTGCGAGTTGTTCAAGAGCAGTCTAAGAATTCCTCTAAGGCCGAATTTGAATCTGAAGGAAAGTCAGTTTGTTTTCTCTGTTCTTGCATCTTACACAGGTGCTGTATATTGGCTTTGTGTTAGGCCTCATTGTAAAGAGAATTGTTGCCACTGTTATAAATATAAGAGAGATCTTTGTTGCTGGGTTTTTCTCCCTCAAGAGGAGGGTTTTCCCAGGGTATCTGCTGTGTTATTGTTTCTGTTTTTTGAATTATTTTCTATGCACATAATCTGGTCATTAAAATTTACAAGCATGTTGTACCTGATTGGCTCAGAGATAGAATGAGGAGCCCTAGTGAAGAGGTTGATCCTGCAGTAGAGATGGAAGAGTTTTTGAATAGGATTAGCGCGCCTCCACAAAAGAAGAGAGCACAAATTTTTTTGAAGATTTCAACTGATGAAGATGGCTCTTGCACCCTTCATATGGCAGTGCCACAAGTTGATTGTGATCGAGATGAAGTAGTACCCGAGAATTATGTGATCATAACAGTGGAGTTAGGACGTCCCACAGGTGCACAGATTGTTGAGTGTGATAACTCCTATCAGGCGCTTAAGGATAGATTGTTCAGGAAGGAAGGAAAGTATAAGAAATTGAAGCAAGAACATAAGACATTGATAGGATATATACAACATTTGTCTCGTCCTAGTGGGCAAGAGATTCCAGCACTCGAGCTTCTAGCCGAGTTATCTAGGGAATTAGTTAGTGGCTTGGAAGAGTTAAGGAAGATGGCACATGAGGCAGATAAATGGGTTACAGGAGTTCGTGCCAAGACATAAAATTTTATGGAAGATCTTGCTCATGCTTACCAGCAAGCTTCCAGCATTATGGCACATATGGAGTCAGTTGATCAGGCCGGGGGTGATGCTCCTGTTTATCAGAGCAAAGTTATTCAGCGTTTGGAGGCATTGATGCATACTCCTTTGCAGATGCTGATTGATGGAGGAGTTATTCAGGAAGGCGATAGGTACAATTTTGTTGGATGGTACTCTTCAGCAATCACAGGGCATGGATTCTTTGATGCAGCTCGGGTGGATTCAGCTAGAGTTTGGAAGGCTATGACAAACATCATTGATGGAGTCCAGAATACTATGGAGGCCATCTTTGCTAGACGGCTAAATCCCGATGAGGTGACTACTGATAATTTGAGGGGTAGGCTGGCACCTTTCTTCTTGGAGGTGAAGACCTTTGTGTAAGATGACTTTGAGAACATTTCCACTTTCTCCAGCTTGATTCAGAGTACGCAAGATGCCTTAGTTTCTTGGAGAAAATCTTGCATGAGGCATGGACAATCAGTCACGGTGCTTGAGTTTTAGCTTGATTGTATTCCACTGATTTTGGTCCAGGAGGTTCAGGTTGTGCTTGCCAGGTTCATCGAATTTGCAACCAAGGAGAAGGAGAATGGAAACGCGCTTCTAAATGATGACCTTCTAGAAGATTGATTATGGGCATTTATTGCCTTTACTATTTTGGGAGTGAGTGGGAATCTTTGATTCATTTATTGTACCACTCCCCATTCTGGCAGTTTTTTAGGGTTAGGGCTGAGTTGGCTCAATCTGAGCCATTCTTTTGATTGTAATTTGAGTCGTCCATTGGACTGGGCTAGCTATAAAAGGGGGAGTCCCCCTCATTTGTAATTCATTAGAATTAGAATAAAGATCAGATTAGAGGAGATATCAAAGAGTAGAGTAGAGAGGCATTTTGTTTGATAGCTTAGCATAGTTTGGAGGAGAAGGAAAGTTTTCCTTTGAAAACTTTTGTAAGAGATTGTTGTGTAAAACTTTCATAATAGATCTTTTCATTGATGGTGAAATTCGTCTCTGTTATGGTTAGCTAGCAAGGTTTCTTCATCCTTTCTATCCCAAGTAGCGTAAAGTAGTTTAAAGTAGCATTTTCATTTCATGCAAGTAGATATTAGTTGTGGGTTTGTGGTGTTGATCAAGGCAACTTCGTTATTCCATACCACTAGCAGCTTGTTGACAGCAAGTTTGCCTTGTGTGGTCAACTGGAAAATTTTATAAGCCTAACTTCAGTTGCAATTCATATCTTGGTATGCGTCGTTTTGATGGTATTTTGGTGTCGGATTGTAGCTTGAAAATTTCTTGTTATCCCCTTGAAGATTGCACCAACTTTGTGTAAGCTGTCTAGCGTGAGGTGGAGCAAAGTTCGGTTGAAGTTGTTGAGATTGATCCCACGTCCTGCCTTAGAATAGAACCTAGAACTTGTTGGTGCGTGTTTTATGACACAACAAACATTCTAGAACAAAGTGTCACAGATGCTCTATTCTCTCTTGAAAAACTACTTCCTATGCTAAGATTGCAAGTGAGGTCATAGGGTAATTCCAATGTTTAAGATGAACGCGGATAGGCTCTGTGGCATGGATGTGATTTGCTGTGGGCACAATTAAGATTTCGCAAGTTATTCGGAAAAGCGAAGACATAGATGCAGTATCATTTTGGGTTTTTTGATTTTATAAAAAAAAGTAAAAAAGATTAAGGGTTTCAGAGATCCTATACTATTCCTAAGAGATCAAGAGAAGACGGAGACTAAATGAAGCCAAATAAACAATACTCTGTTTCGCCACGTTAAACGACAACTACACAGAGCAAGTGCAATCTTCTAGGAATGTGCTTGTGATTTTCACGTAATGAATAATTACCATCAAATAGAACAACAATTATTCAAACAGAAGTTAAGCGTCCACGATAAAGCTCAGTCTAACTTTGCACATTGAGTGAAATCATCCACTCAAAGAAAGTATGAGCTCAGTTTCACCAATCTCCGTTATCAATCTATCATCCTTCTAACACACATCATAATTCAAATTTACTAAGAGAGAAAGAAAATATGCGACCATGCAACTATTCAACAATCAAGTATTCAAGGCACCTCATGCATTTGAACTTCATTATCAAAGTAGTGTTTTCACAACAATCTCATAAGAACTCTCTCTTTATTTCCACAATCTAACTATCTCAAATCTCCAATCTCTAATCTCTAATGCTCTAATTATCTCTAATCCTTCTAATTTCTAATTAAAATGAGAGATTGAGGGGGGGGGGGGGCTTATATAGTTTTCAAAATTACAATGAACGACTGAGATTGATTCAAGATCAATGGACCGGATTAAACAGAACTAAACCCTAATTAGGGTTTCCAAAACCTCAATTAGTTAACTGAAGAGAACTCTAGACAACTGGAGTGACATCCTTATCCACTTGTGCTGCCTCACATTCGGTGAATCTGGACACGATCAAGCCAACCTCTTCGATGGCAATGTTGGGCAGCACGTTGACATTGTACTCCAGCAAATCCAAGCTCTCAGCACATTCTGCAAAAATAGTCGCCCATGCTGGTTCCTGCAGCAAGAAAGAACTTTTGACGGCCATGAAGTCGAATACTTTGGTGAAGTTTTCCTCCATGATTGGCCCGGTGGCAGAGAAAATTCTCTGCACTTGCTCTTTTAAATTCTTTGGCCGCAAGTGTTTCCTTCGAACAGCATCCTTGTCGAGCATATCTGCAGCCATTTTATAAATTTTACTCTGAATTTCTTTTACCTTTTCTTCAACTCTGGCACCATCCTACTTCACTTTTTCGAGGACTCGTCTTCTTGAGATCAGAGCAAAATACCATCCATTGAAGTCATACGCAGCTCCGGCTTCAATAACTTTGTCTTCAATCAACCTTTGCTTCGGGATGCTTTTCAATTCTCGAATACATGGGATGATCCTGCTTTGAATATCTTCGAGACTACTCCATGATTCTGCAAGGTCTGCAACTCGTGATAGCATAAAGGAAGCCTGCTCATTTACTTGCGCCAACTTTTCTGCAAACGCCAACGCCTCTTCTTTTCTTCGAGCCATCCAACCCTTAGCCTCCCTTGCCGTTGTCAGCTCTTCTTCAAATTTTGCACCTGGTTCTTGTGACAAATTTGGAGGTGGAAGTGCTACTTGGTCACCTTCGTTTAGGGGCTTGGTCAAGTGTTGGATGTAATCTTTTAGGTGTTGAATTTCTTTTTTATACTCTTTTTTCTTGGCAACTTCTTTTTCTAACCTGGCCTTGACGGTGGCCACGGAATTGTCCAAGTCCTCGACCTCTTGCCCTTTTGTTGTCGGACCCATGTCGATGGTCGTGATAGCATATTCATCAGGAGCAATTTCATCTTGGAACTTGTCAGTTGTAGGTATTTTGCAATTTGTACTGTACGATTGCCAACCTCATCCCTTTGGATGGTTGAGAATTTCTTGGCCTTCTTCCTTGGGGCAACTTGCTCTAATCTCGCCAGAAAATCCGTGTCATTGTCCTCCTCAGGAACCTCCATTGGCGCCTTTCTTTTCAATCTTTCTTTCAGCCACTCTGGGATTGTTGGATGCTCGATTCCATCCTCCTGTTGATCTTGGACGTCTTCTATATCCTGTACTTCCTGTTCTTCTTGAATCTCCGGCATACTTTGAACTTCTTGGACCAATTGCATACCCTGAATTTCTTGGACGGATGGGTCATCTTGGATTCCTTTGAGGGCAGAAATCATTCCTTCCTCGAATTCTCCATCCATAATATTTGTATCATTATCTGATTTTAGGATTTCTGTGCTTGCTGGAGAAGGTTGATCATCATCTTCTACTTGTATTGGCTCCACATTTTCGACTGGAGAAGGGATCTTAGCATTTTCCAAAGATTCTCTATCCATGGCGAGTATTTCTTCTATGTTCCTGGAAGTGGCCGACTGAAGAGGTTTAGACTTGTGCTTCTTTCGAGAAGGCCCTTCATCTACCATTTTATCCTTGTCTTGTCTTGTAGATTTATCAACTTCTTTCCTCTTCCTTGAGTTGGCAGCATCTGTTTGTCCATCTCCACGAGATGCACCGGTGTTCGAAGAACATGACTCTGTATCACCCATCAACTCGTAGGTGAAATGCACATTTCTCTGTCTTAGGACTTCCACCTGCCGGTCTATCCACCACTGAGAGTATTTGAAAACGGGCCACATGAGAGTCGCCAGGTCGCCCATCTCAGGCTCAAACCATTTTATAAGGGGGAGTAGCTCATTTTCATTGAAGCCTGGCTGCAAATAGACTCCATCACTATGTTCCACCGGCGTCGGGGACGGGGGGACGTCGAGACGGGGGGATGGGTTTCCGGGACGGGGGGACAAAGGGGCCTCAATTTCGGGACGGCGGGGGGACGGCGGCGGGGGGGCGGGAGGGGGGACGGGGTGTATATACTATATACTATACATATGGTACTTAAAATGCTAGTTATGAAAAGATGTATAAGACTATTAAGAAGTAAAATAGCAAAATTGAAATACTAAATTAGTACTTGAACATTGAACATTGAATATTGAAGTTTTCAGTATCGAATGATGAATTACTAATTAGAAATTAGAATAGTAATACTCAATACTACAATGTAACAATTGTTGCATCGGCAAATGGAAGATTTCTATTATATTATATCAAAAATATCTGATTATAAAGATGATTACAATGAGTAGCATGATTATATGATATCAAAACAAGTACAAAATCAAAATGTCAAAATGACAAAATGTAGTGAAGGAGGCAGAGGCCTCTAATCATCCCTCGGGAGGTCGGCAAACTCCTCATCACTAGAACCACTGGACTCCTCAAGGTCAAGATCCGCCAAAGGAACACCAACCAACCCTATATCTGAAGCATCCTCATCCTCATCAATCTGTGATGGCTCCTCTGGCTCTACATCCCATCGTGCTGCTGGGCTCTCCTTGTACACACGTGTCCTGCGGTCAGTGATACGCAAGGCACTATGTACAGCCACTAGCTTCTCTGCTCTCTTAGAGGTAAGTCTATTCTTCTTAAGAGAGTGGATGAAGCTATAAGTAGACTAGTTCCTCTCAGAAACTGAAGAACGAGAAACCCGGGATGTAATGTCCCCTCTTAAACTCGATCGATCATGTGACTGTTGGCCTTTTCTCGAAACCCGAAGGCTAGGAAGGTAAAATTAGGGTTTCTATTTTGAGGAGGTCATTGCGAGATGATGGATTCAATGGCGGATTCTTTTTGGGTTTTCAGAGAGCTTCGCAGTGGTATGTTCATCTCGGCATTCAGAGCACTTTCTGGAATTTACTATTTTTAGTAAATTCTATTTTTGGCAGCTTTCCAGTTGGGTTCAGCTTGGTTGACTTCCTGCTTCAGTTTGGTCAGTTGACTTGCTCAGTATTGGCTTCAGGGCACTTTCGGAGAAATAAGTCAAGTCATTTAATTTAAAGTCACGTTTAAATATTATATTTTGACGTTGACCCTTGGCCTAGTTGATTGACTTAATGTTGTTTTAAAAAGGTGGTCTTTTGAGGGTGGCGCCCTCATTAAGGAATATTTTAATTATTACTAAGTCAAAGCAAGCTTATGTTGGGCGCATTTATCAAAGCATGGCATTTAATTAAAATATCACATATTGAACCTTGAAGGAGAAAGTACGCCATCTTTGAGGAGATTAGGGTTTGGCTTGAAAGTGATTTTAGGGTTAAGTGAAGTCAACTGGAAAATTATAAAAGGAAGGCCTTGAGCTTCATTTCATTATCTTTGGTCGACTATACTGTTATGCTGCCGGATTGGCTCTGGAATCGCTTCGAGGAATGAAGGCCTCCTAGCTCGGGCATCGCTTCGTGTTTGCAAGACAACATCTAGTGGTGATTCTTAGTCTAGTTTGTGAGTTATTGAATATTGTGCATTGTAATCTGCATTTCGAATCTTTAGATTTCTGTTTCTGCATATTAGTCAAGTTCTGGAAATTGCATTGTTTAGACAGCAGATTTGAGTTTTAATCATAAATCCAAAAAGACAAAAAAACTGCATATGGGTATTGTTCCATTTTCATTGTAGGCTTTAGGCGCCCCACCCCTCCAGTTTGCAGATTTTATGAAGCTTTCATCTATTTTCTAGAGCAGATTGCCCTCTTCCCTAGGCCGTACCTTTCAGTTTTTGCATTGGGATCTGTGCAAATTAATTAAGGGTTTTGAGATCTGTTTTCAGTGTTTGAACTTAGTCGCCATTATTGTTAGAATATATTGCATTCGATTTCATGTTATTCCGATGAGTTTTGTGAGGGTTATGATCAATTGAGTGTTTTCTAAAGCTGCTGGTTATTCATACGAAACACAGATTTGTAATAAAAACAGATTTAGAAGTGATCTTTGAAAGTTGTATGGTTTGGCACTTCCTTTCAAGATAAGAAGTTCTTGTGATGTAACGCTAAGCTCTCAATGTTCTAAGCTATTGGCAGACGAATGATTCATGTTCTTGTAAACTGACAGTAGTACTGGCAGTCTCTTTATTTGTTGCTCAATTCTGATTTGTAACGCTTTCTTTCATTAAGTTGTTGTAATAGATCTATCTCCGCCCTATGGTAGCTACTTCCCATTCTGGGTGAGCAAGCACATTCTGGGTGTCGAGTAGTTTCATCTTTCAGCATTATCTATTTCAAGCATTGTTGTTGTAATCACTCCGTCATATGGTCACCCCTCACTCTGCATTGGATTGGGTAGCACATACTTGACGTTGAGTTCCTTTTTGTATTTAGAGTAGAAGATCCTTTGACCAATGCTCGCCTTCATCGGCGCCATTCTGGTTAGAGTTGCTTTCTTGCACGTTTTGGTTTATCCATCTAACCTTAACGGGTGCACTGCTTGTAATTTGAAATTGTGAAAAACGAAAAAATTTGGCTCGGAATATTTCAGTGGTATCAGAGCCACGCATCCTGCCATCCTATGAAATCAGCTTCATATGAGTGACAGAGAACAGAGGTACTTGGCAAGAGTATACAAGAGGGATACCGTTCAGACACAGTGGTATCAAGCCACAGAAGGGCAAACGGCTTCAAAGATTTTGAGGGCTAATTGGGAGCCTTCACAAGAAACGGAAATGGGGGATGATGAAAGAAATGAAAGGATTCTTGGTAGCGGTGAAAGAAGTTCTGGCAACAGAGGTGACAGTGGGAAAGGTATAGACAACTCAGCCAATCTAGGTCAAGGACTTGATAAAAAGATGGATGCCTTGCTGGATATGTTTTCTCTCATGTTGGGAAAATTGGGTCCCAATATTCCACAACACAATACAGGGCATGCCGGTGAGCACAGTGCTTCCAACCAGCACAATGGACATGTCGCCCAACCTTCAGTGAGCAGCACTTACATTTCTGCTAGACCATTCAAACCCACGTTTCTGGCACCAGCTAACCCACATCCTGATCCCGAAGAAAATTCTTCATCTTTGGAGAGGCTGAGGATAGGCCGTACAGAGTATGACACCCTTCCTGATGAGGTCAAACTTGACATGTCCTTTAATGATTACATGGAGTATAGAAGGAAGGATAGAGGCCAAGGGAGAAATTATGACCAACGAAGAACTTGTTGTGACGTTTTTCACACATCGCCCCATTGCAAATGGGGACCCCCTAATTTTGGCTTTGCTTTTCGTTCGTTTTGTTGTTGTCTCTCTTTTCTACTGTCTGTCTTTCCGGGATTGTGCCCGTCATTGGGGTTTAAGCTTGAAATTTTGGCCAAGTCCGAAAAATTAGGGTTTTGAATTTTCCAGCCAATTTGAAGTCAAATGAGGTGAATAAATTGCAAATTGAGCTTAACATGGTTATTAGTATGCTTCCAGCAGGTTTCCACAGAAATTTCATCGAATTCTGGCAACTTACTATTTTTAGTAAGTGTGCAATTACAGGCAATCCTTCAGCATTTTTGAGATTCCGACAATCACACTGCGTCCAGAGCACATCGGGCTATTCACAGGTTAAATTTGAACTGAAACAGACAGCTTGCTATTTTTAGCAGTCCAGCTTCCAGAGCAGATTTCGAGGTTTAGATGTTACATTTTCTGATGCATGTCCAGAGATTCCTTCTGGGTTTTTCGAGACCTTCGCGGTGATGTGACATGCAAAGTATGATGATGACTTTCAGCATTCGGCCTTCGGAGGCCAAAATTAGGGTTTGCATGCAGATGTTTTCGGCGCATGTCGGCATTTTCTTTCTGGGTTTTCCAAGAGCTTCGCGACAGTGTAACATGCAAATGGAGCTGACCACTTTTTGGAAACTTACTATTTTTAGCCAGTGCTTGCATGTTGGAGATTTTTCTAGGTTTTTCTGGGTTTTTCAAGATTTTTCGGGCAGTATGACATGCAAGATCATCCGGCAGCCGGTCGGTCACCTTTTCCGGCCGCTTTCTATTTTTAGCAGGTATCACTTGGGCAGCTACTCAACACCTCAGAAATGCAAGCTGATCATCATGCAACTGAAACGAGGTCAAACAGAGCTCATCTGAGCAGCATGCACAAAATTAGGGTTTCGAGCTTCAGGGCTAAAAATGAGGAGTCAGAAGTCAAAATGTTCAAAACTGAGGTATCCATCCTGATCGGCATCTTTCAGAGAGTCTGCTGGCAAAATTTGAAGGCAATCGGAGAACTTGCTATTTTTAGTAAGTGTTCCAGATGCAGGCTATAAATAGAAAGTTGATCTCGGCATCAGCACAAACGGGCAAGTTCACCAACGAAGGGCACACTGTCCAAATTTCAAGTCGAACGGAGCTAGGGAAGCCTCAGAAATAGGCACTTACTATTAAGTCGCTTCAAAGCGGCTATAAGTAGCAGGTCAAAGTCAAGTCTCAGTATAAACAGGTTAAACATGTGATGAAGACCCTATGGCGCGAATTTCAAATCAAACGGAACTGTAGAGGATGAAAAATCAGACGCTTACTATTTTTAGCAGGTTGGCACAGAGGAATTAGGGTTTCCTAAATTCAAGGATAGAGCAGGACAGTCAACCAGAAGCAGCATCCAGCCACATCTCCACATTTCTGGCATTCAATAGATGAAATTTGAAGACATTATAAGCAATTGCTATTTTTAATAAGTTCCTAAAATAGCAAGTACAGACGGATGTCAGGCATCAGTAGCACAAACACATCCCAAGGTTCAGAACAAAGCAATATCAGGCTTTCTGGAGTCAAAAGTCAATCCAAGGCACAAAATTTGAAGAATTTTCTAAAAATAGCAAATTAGGGTTAGTAGGAGAAAGTCACCCTAAATCCGGTAGAGGACAAGAAATCCACCAAGTTTGATAATTTTTCGGGTCCGGCATCAAAGCTGGCTTTAAAAGGCCAAAAACAGATCAAAATTCCTGAAGTGTTTGAAAAATGGAAGAGGACCCCTCCATTTGCGCCCTCAAGCTGGCAGGAGTCTTGAAATTTTCTAAGTCACACAAATTGGAAGCTCCATTGGTAGAATGCGCCTTAGCTAAGGGAAAAGGGATTGGAAATCTTCTAAGTGTTAAAATGGAAATAAGGACCCCCAAATGCGCCCTTGAAGAGAGAGAGCATGAGAAATTTTCTAAGTGTTCAAAAATGAAACCTCAAGGGGTGAAATGCGCCCTTAAGAGGAGGTGGTCATGAAAATTTTACTAGGTGTTTGAAATTGAAAGTCTGGACCCCTAAATGCGCCTTAGCAACCTTGATGAGTTTGAAAACTTTCTAAGGCACCCAAAATGGAAGTAGCAGGAGGTAAATGCGCCTTAGTTTGGAGAGATACCTTGAAATTTGTCTAAGGCGTAAACTGAAAGTACAACCTATCAAATGCGCCCAAGGCACAAATTGGAAGTTGCTTGAGTCAAATGCGCCTCAGCAAGATGGAGACTAAGGTGGAGTCTAAAAATTTTCTAAGTGACAAAATTGGAAGCAGCTACCTCATTTACGCCCCTGAAGTGAGAGGATGATGGAAAAGTTTCTAAGGAAAATAAATTTGAAGCTCACAAGCCCAAATGCGCCCAAGAACTTAAATGAAGAAAGAGGGACTTAAAATTTCACTAAGGAATCAAAAATGAAAGTTGGCCCATCAATTTGCGCCCCTCTTCAAACTAAAGGCTTAACTTGTCATCTGCGCTTGAAGGCCAAAACTGGAAGTAGCAATAGGGAAATGCGCCCTTGAGGAGAAAGTAAGTTGGGAAAATTTTCAAATCACGAAATTGAAACCTCCACCTATGTTTTGCGCCTTGGAGTTGAAGGTGTGCTTTGCGCCCAATAAGGATATTAGAGATTCAGAATTTCTGCAAGTGATGCAATTGAAAACTCTATGTATCATATGCGCCTGAGGAGTTTGGAATCTGGAACTTAGCCCACTGATATGCGCCCATCACAAGCTGAAAGCTTTGCATATGATTTGCGCCCAAGGCTTGGAGGGGGATAGTGTGTTTTTTCTAAGGCGAAATGCATCAAGTGTGCCCTCAACATTGAAGTTTACCATGATATCTGCGCCTTAAAAAGAAGAATTTTCTGAAGCATTTGAAGTCTAAAGCTCCACACATCTCATACGCGCCCATGATGAAGCTCGAGGCTCTGAGGTTTATTTGCGCCCAAACTCAAGAAGTTAAAATATTTGCTAAGTATCAAAACTCGAGGTTGCTTACTCCATATGCGCCCAGAATCAGGTTTCAACGGGTGAAGGTAGGCCATGCCATATGCGCCTATGTTCGGAATTGAAAGCATCAACACTAATAAGCGCCCTGACTCATAATTATTTAAACATGACAAAAATTAAAAACACCACATATGCGCCCATACCCCAAGGAAGGTGTTCAAAATATTCTAAATGTTCTAGATTGGATGCTCACCCTTCAAAATGCGCCTAAGATGCATGAAGACAAAATCAAAGCAATTGCAAAATACGCCCAATTAAAGACAAGAATACATGCTAAATACAAGGCGTCCAAAGCATAAAGTGGGTCCCTTTGAGAATATTTTAAGTGTTAACACTTGAAGCTTGACCCCTTGTTGGCGCCCAAGGTGAGTAGGGAATCTAGGCGTGGGAGTTTGAAGTCAAATATTTCTAAGTATGGGAAATTTTAAGTGGACTCCTCTAGGCGCCTAAGAGGTATGTGAGGAATACTTCAAGACGTTGGAAATTTTTGAAATTTAAGATGCCTCCTATCAAATGCGCCTAGGCTTGAATGATGAAGTGGTAAAATTTATTTTTCCTAAGTATTGATATTTAAGTATCACCTTAGGAAAAATATGCCTAGCTTGGAGGAGTAATGAAATTCTCTCAGGAATGAGTAAAGTTGCCAGTGAAAAGTTGGTGGATGCCAGCTGCACAGGGTCAACAAAAATATTTCCAAGTCAGAGCGAAAATAAATGTTCACCGATGATGAAACGAAATAAATTTGATGAGAAATTATTTTTCTAAGGTTCAAAATTAAAAGAATTAAATGAACCCGTTCGTTGTATACCCATGGATTCGGCGCGTTCTGGAGAAAATTTTCTTCTGGGTATTGAAGATTATCGATGAGGAATAGATTTTGAGGTCTTCCGCAGCTTGTCAAGGCTTTCAGGGTGAAGATTTTAAAGGGGCACCAGGTTGATGAATTTTCCTAAGGGAAAATTTGAAAATTTTCTAAGGCAAGGAATAAAATTTGTTTTCAAGATAAAAATTCGCCTTGGCAGATGAACCTGAAAATGATCGTCTAGATGATTTGTGATCGAGTTCCTGATGAAAGCATTTTTCCTCGAGCCCGAGTTGGAGAAAATACCAGAGTGAAGTGCGCCAGGCGAAGTACAGGATAGATTGAAAATTTGGCTAAGGCATGAAGAATTTGAACGTGAAGCTGACTAGTGGAGGCGATGACCGCTTGAGAATTGGAGTGTGAAAATCCTGGTAAGTGAGTTAAGTTTACATTATGAAGTGTTCTAATACTCTTCTCCTTGCTTGTTTTGCAGGAGGAACGTCGAGATCAAGCGATGGTGGTTTAAAGTGATGAAGCAAGTGATCCAAGATGACATCTCAACCTTGAAGTTTTTTGAAGAAAGTTGCAAAAAAAATGGCTAAGTGTTGAAGAAACGTTTTCAAAGCTTAAGATGGAAAAATGAATGTAAGCTCAAGCGAAGTCGAGCAACGTCAAGAAGAAGATCAAGGCGATTGAAACCGCTTGTTTCCCAGGTGGAATCTTCTAGAAGGATGATAATTGGACATTATAGGGCATTTATTACCCCACTTTCTCTCCCCTGCAGTAGAAGCATTTTTAGGGAGCCAAATCTTGTTTAGGGCTGAGGTGGCACGATTACATTACTCTATTGATTGTAACCCAGCGATCGTTTGGGACTTGGCTAGCTATATAAAGGGGAGTCCCCCTCATTTGTACCATTATTAGCTTAGAGTTAGACAGTAGACATAGAATAGAAAGATAACTTAGAAGTAGATTGATAGTGTGGTTGGAGGAGAAGGAAAGTTTTCCTTTGAAAACTTTTGTAAGAAATTGTCGTGTAAAACTTTCATAATAAAAGATCTTTCATTGATGGTGAAATTCATCTTTGTTGTGGATAGCTAGCGAGGTTTCTTCATCCCTTCTACTTCAAGTAGCGTAAATTTCATTTTCATGCAAGTAGAAGATAGTAATTGTGGAATGTGGTGTTTGATCTAAGCAACTTAGTCTATCCATACCACTAGTGTATTTGCTGATGGTGAATGCGCCTTGTGTGGTCAACTGGAATATCATGCACTTAACTTCAATCACAGTTTGAATGATGGTATGCGTCGTTGTGATGGTATCTTCGTGTCAAGTGGTGGTTTGAACATCTTTAGTCATCTCCCTTGAAGATTGCACCGACTTCGTGGAAGCTGTCCGATGCGAGGCAAAGCGAAGTCCGGTTAGAAGTTGCTGAAGTTGAGCTCCATATGTCACACTTAGAGTGGATTTAGACTCTCTTAACCTTACCCCATTTCAATTCGATGCTGCGATTAGAATAGAAACCAGTAACTTCAGGCAAACAGAGCATTTTGAATTCTTTCTCCCTTGGAACAATTCGGTCCCCTTGAAATACCCACGATAAATCACGCTCCAGACAAAGCCGGAGCTATTCGCACTGAAGAACGGGAGTTGAGCATGAACTTTCTTTGTCTTAACATCACGGGAATACTTTGATCAAGAGAATGGGAAATAGCACAGCGGCTTTATTCCCTACGTTGAGTGCTGATCCACAAAAACACATCAACAACGCGATGGTGGCGGCAATACAGGGGAGATGACCACTCAATAAGGAACTTACTGGTACCGCCGGTTGCGTCCGGCGGTAAGCTTCCGACTATTGAGGAATCAGACTGGTCGCAATGCAGCGAAAGCGAAGACAAGCAGAGATCATTTGATGCATATGCTGCGAACAAATTAGGGTTTCTGGCACCGAACACGAAGAGGGGTAAAGGCAGAATTACCGAAAATCCGGTGCGAAGCCATCGCGATCGGCATCCCCTTCAAACTATCTGGCGGTAAAATTTCAAGTCAAGCGGGCACTTACACTATAGTAAGTCGGCAACTTAGGTAAAATAGCAAGTCAGGTGCATGCGCCGATGTCAGCAGGCAGGTCACGTGGTGAGGAGCACCTCTTTCAAATTTCAAGTCAATCGGAGCAATGGAACTATCAGAAGCAAGCAGTTACTATTTATAGCAAATCACCTTCAAAAATGATCTAAAAATAGCAGGCCGACTAAAAATAGCAGTGTCAACAGGGTAGCGAGGTCGCAAGGATGCAGTGTTTGAAATTTCAAATCGTTCTGAGCTTCAGAGATGCCAAAATCAGAGGGCTTACTATAAATAGCAGGGCATGGATAAACTGGCGAAAACGAGGAAAACGTGGCTAAGTCTGGAACTTCATCCTGCAGCCATGGCAAAATGCGCCCAAGTTGATGGAGAAGTGATAAAAATTTCTAAATGTGAAAGCTCGTCCTGCTCACCATGTGAAATGCGCCAAAGTTCAGGAAAGTCAAAGAAAGTCAACACTTTTCATCCTCCTGCCTAGCTCAAATGCGCCCAAGGGAAATTGGAGAAAGCATTCTAAGGAAAAATTTCGTCCTGCTCAAGGGGTAAAATGCGCCCATCCTTCATCAAGGCCAAAATGGGCCCAAAATGCAAAAGGTCAAAGAAAGTCAACAATTTTCATCCAGTAGCTAGGCCAAAATGCGCCCACCTTGAGAGTTGAATAGCAAAAAAAATTCTAAGTGTTGAACTTGTCCTTCACCCCCCCCAAAATGCGCCCATCCTGCAGCTAGGCTAAAATGTGCCCAAGAAGGAGATAAGTCAAAGGAGTCAACAATTTTCATCTTCACCTACATGGAAATGCGCCCAAAACAAGCCATGTCAAGACAAAAATGAAGAAGGTGAAGAGTCACAAGATGGCGTTTGAAAAGTTTATCCTTCTCCCCCTCTCAAATGTGCTCAAGCTGGTCAACAAGTCAACAAATCTTCATCCTTCTTGCATGGGAAAATGCGCCCAAATGGGGCCATGTGAAGACAAGAGTTGAGGGCGTTGAAAAGTCAAGTCCCTTATGACATCAAAAATGCGCCCAAGTGCATGAAGTGTGAAATGAAATTACTAAAGGCGTTGGAAGGGTAAAATAAAGTGTTGCTAGGCGTTGAAAATGCCAAGTGAGGGATGAATAAGCTAAGGCGTGGTTAATATTCCTCTTGAAGTGAGATATGCACCTAAGGTAAAGTGTAAAAGGTGGATGGATTTAAAGAGTGCCAAGGCGTTGAAAATTCTTAATTTCCTCTTGAAGTGAGAAATGCGCCCAAGGGGTGATGAAGAATATGCAAGGCGTTGAGAAAATTCTTCATGCCACATGAAATGCGCCTAAAATGCATGAAGTTTGAAGTAAGACAAATAAAATATGCTAGGCGTGGATGTGAAATATCCTTCTCCAAGTGTCATATGCGCCTAAGTGTCCAAGGTGTTGAGTAGAAAATAATATGTTGGGCGTGGGAATTTTAAAATGAAAATGTCCCTCATAGAATATAAAATGCGCCCAAGGCATTTTAAAAGAAATTTCTCCAAGGCAAAGTAAATCTTGCTCACCGCAGGCAGAGTGATTGAAGGTGAATAAAAATTTCTAAGAAAAAATTCAAAATGCAAAGTGATTCAAAATTTTTCTAAGGCACAAAATTTTCTTCCTTAAGAAAATACGCCTGGGCTTGGAGGATGATAAAAATTTTCCTGAAACCTTGCGAGGAAGCAATTTTACTTCACGATATTAAAGTCGAGATGATGCACCTTTACGGGGTCATGAAATTTTCAAGTCAGAGAACAACAAAATTCCGAGGAGAGGATGAAGAAGCTAGAAATAAATTGATGAAAAAAGAATATTTTCTAAAGGTTCAAAAATTCAAAGAAATTAAACAGGTAGTTGGATTTGGGTACCATGGATTCGGCGATGTTAGAAAATTCTCTTACGGGTATTGAAGATCTTCAATGAGAATGGATTTTTAAGTCTTCGGGTGCTTACATGACCTTCAAGAATGGATATTTTTTATGGAACTTGCTTGGGTTGATGATGATGAGTTTCCCTAAAAGGAAATTTAGAAATTTTTCTAAAGGCAAAGGAATAAATGATGTTGTTGAAGATAAAATGCCTTGGATAAATTTGAAAGGTATTCGCCCTAGATGATTTTTATCAAATTCGATGAATGGATTTTTTCGAGAACTGAGTTGGATGAAATATCGAGAATGAGGGTATTATTGACGAGAATGCAAAATGAGTTACAAATTTAGCTAAGGCATGAAGAAGGCATATGAAAATTTGAGCGTGAAGTTGGCTAGTGTGAAAGCGACTGAGCGGCAGGATAGGCGTGAAAATCACGGTAAGTTGAGTTTATAGTATGAAGTGTTCCTGTACCTTCTCACTTGCTTATTTTGCGGGAGCGTCGAGACCAAGCGGTGATGACTTAGAATGATGAAGCAAGTGATTCAAGACGACATCTCAACCTCGAAGGAAGAAAGTTGCAAGAAAATGGCTAAGTGTTGAGACTTAGTATAATTCAAGTGACAAAGAGTGGAAACCCAAGCAATTCAAAGTTGAAGAACGTCAAGAAGAAGATCGAGAACAGTGTGAACGCGTCTACAAACTGGAATCTTCTAGAAGATGGTGGCCATTAATTGCTCATTTATTGCCCCACTCTCCATTATGGCAATTTTTAGGGCGAATCTTGTTTAGGGCTGAGGTGGCACAATCTGGGCCATCCAGTCGATTGTAATCTGAGCCGTTCGTTGGACTTGGCCAGCTATATAAAGGGGGAGTCCCCCTCATTTGTATCTCATTAGACATAGAGGTAGAAGTTAAAGAGCGATTAGAGTAGAGACAGCTTAAGTAGCTAGTATGAATTGATAGTGTGGTTTGAAGAAGGGGAGAAGTTTCCCTTTGAAAACTTTGTAAGAAGTATTTATTGAACACTCTCTCAATGAGAGTTTTCATTGATGATGGAATTCGTCTTGTCATGAATAGCTAGCAAGGTTTCTTAGTCCTTCCGATTCAAATGGTAGCATAAAATAGTTCAAAGTAGAATAAGTTTCATTTCATGCAAATAGAAGATAGAAATTGTGGAATGTGGCGTTTGATCTAAGCAACTTCGTCTATCCATACCACTAGTGTATTTGCTGATGGTGAATGTACCTTGTGTGGTCAATTGGAATATCATGTACTTAATTTCAATCATGATTTGTATGTCTATATGCGTCGTTGTGATGGTATTTTCATGCTAAGTTGTGATCTAAACACCTTGAGCTACTCCTTTGAAGATTGCACCGGTTCTGTGGAGGCTGTCCGAAGTGAGGCAAAGCGGAGCCTGGTTGAAGTTTGCTGAAGCTGAGCTCCATATCCCACACTTAGAGTAGATTTAGACTCTCTTAACCCTACACCATTTCAATTCAGTACTTTCTGGTTAGAATAGGAAACCCGCGCTTCATAGACAAATCTTTCGAGCATTTGAATTCCTTTCTCCGCTGCCGAACAATTCCGTAAGTCCCCTTGAAATACCAGCAAATCACATCGAGCCAACTGATTCTATTCGCACTAAAGGAACCTTGGAGTTGAATGCACGAACTTTCTTGCAATCTTAGCGTGCGGAATACTTTGATCAAGAGAGGATAGGGTAGCCATTGGCGACTTTATTCTGCGTTGGTGCGGTCACGAAAAACACATCAACACTATGGGATGCTATTAAGCAGAAGCTTTTGCAAGGACCTCAGTGGAGAGATTCAAATGGGTTGGTCTTCTACGAACATTCCATTAAAGAATGGAACTTTCAAGCTAGAACCAGAGCCCAAATCCCGATTTGCGGTCGTGAAGTCTCAAGATCCTCAAGCTCAAGTTTTATATCAAGAAACAGGTCTTGGTACTCACCCCATGCTATAAAAGATTCCTGAAGAAAGTCAAGAGATCACGTGCATCGTGGAGAAATCAGCAGAAGATCCTAAGCTGTGGACTTTGCAGTTCGATGGTAGTTGTTCCATTGCTAGTTCGAGAGCAGGAGTTGTAATAAGTTCTCCTGAAGGACAATTGTATCCATTTGCATACCGCTTGCAATTTGAATGTACCAACAACACAGCAGAATATGAGGCACTTTTACTAGGTCTCAGAGATGCAAAGGACATGGGTATCAAATATCTTAGGGTCGAAGGCGATGCAGAGCTTGTTGTGAAGCAAGTTAGAGATCAATTCAAAGTGAAAGCAGATCGTCTTCGACACCATAGAAATAGGGTGTGGAATGCAATAGATTGGTCAGAAGCTTTTGATATCAAGTACATTCCACGTCTAGAAAATAGCAAAGCAGATGCCCTCGCGGTATCAGCTTCACTTTTCATGCGACATTCTGACTTCCGTCAGAATGCATTTGCTATTGAGTTAATCTACAGGCCAGCTGTACCTGACAACTATGATAATTGGCAAGTCTTTAACGATGATGAACACATTAAGGAGTTTCTTGTTATGGGAGATAATTTCAAAGAATTGTTCTTCGAGGGCAGTTCATCTACTCACAGAGAAGCAGTAACAGAAGTCTCCAATGCGCCAAAGATTGCTGAAGACAAAGAAAGTTCAGAAGAGCCTGATACCAGCATTATCCAGTTGAAAGGAAATAAAATTCCCAAGGGTTTAGTTTCCTTGGAGAATATTTTTGACAGGCATGACAGATACATACAAGATCAGAGAAACTCAAGCGCAAGAACCTCTGCCGAATATCAACAAATCAATATTGGAACAGTTGACAAGCCTAGGCTTGTTAATCTGGGTACATGTTGTACGGCAGAGGAAAGCGAGAGGTTCATCTCTTTGTTCAAGCAATACCGAGATGTCTTCGCCTAGTCATATGAACATTTGAAAGTCTTTACACCAAGAGAGTTGTCTCACACGATTCCTCTTCAACCTGAACCGAAGCCCTTCAAGCAAAAGCAAAGACACTACAATCCGCGGATTCAAGATACCATCTACACGAAGTTCCAGAAGATGGTGAATGCAAAGATCATCTTTTCGATTCATCATTCTACCTGAGTGTCAAATATAGTTCCTATGTGCAAGAAGAACAGAGAAATCAGAATTTGCGTCGATTTCAGGAACTTAAATCAATCATCGCTCAAGGATAATTATCCTTTGCCGATCATGGAGCACACATTGTAGACGGTTACCGGTTCAGAGATGCTGTCCTTATTGGATGGCTTTTCTGGTTATAATTAAATTGCAGTAGTTGAAGAAGATCAATTCAAGACAACATTCACAACCCCATGGGGTACATTTGCATATGAAAGAATGCCCTTCGGCCTCATCAATGTCGGTGCTACATTTCAAAGAGCCATGGATTTGGCATTTGGGGATTTGAAGAATAAAGTAATTGTTGTCTATCTAGACAACCTCACTGTTTTCTCGAAGATACGAGAAGATCATTTTTCACATCTAGGGAAGTGTAATGTCCCCAAAAATTGGACAAACTGACTTAATTATTTAATATTCCCTAAGTCTTAGGTTGTTTTCAAAGAGGGATATTAAATAATTAATAAATCAAGTTAAAGTGACCCAGTGAAATATTTATCAAAAAGGAACTTTATAAGTCACTTTCTTTTGGTTATAAATGTGACTTTGAGAAATATTTAATAAAAAATTACTTTATTAAAGTCACTCGAATTTTTGAAGGGAAGATTACAAAAGAGCAAAAATGAGAGTTCATTCGCACTTTTGAGATTATTATTCTTCTCTCTTCACGGGAAAGCTCAAGGGCTCCTTCTGGCGGGTTTCAGACCTTGGCCTTCCAGTTTCGTCAGTGGAAACAATCTGACCTAGCTGGAGATTTGTTCCAGATTTTGTGATTTTGTTAACACAGCCAGTATAGCTTCTTGGGAACAATTTTTGGGAAGTATTTCTGGAAGTTTGAAGGCGTTTCAATGTAATAAACCCCAGGCGCACTTAACTCAGCCACGAAATTCCATATATGGGTCGTTTTTAAAAGAATATGGATAAAGAATAGAGAGGGGCGAATGTGTGAGGAAGGGCGACTCCTGTATTAGCTTGATTTTGGGTCTTGGATGCTTTTGGAGATCTGGGAAAGATGTATTTGCATTATTGCTGCTTAGGCGCCACCCCCCCCCCCCTGAACAGAGAAAGAACGAGTGTCAAGGCGAAGTTTAGTTGCTGTTCGCACATACTCGTCATTTTTGAAGACAGTCCATGTATTCTCGGGTATTTCTGAGGACGTGATTCTCATCCCCAAGCTGGAATCGACTTATTTCTCCAGGTCTGAGTAATTTCGCCTGCCATATTTTGTAGTTTGTGTGCTCTTAGTGTGACATAACTAAACCTAAGTGGCCACAGTTGTATTTCTGTCTTTGAATGCCCAGAAAATAATATATCTATTGCTGTTACTATCCATATATTAATGTTCTATAATCAGCTCAGTCGTGTAAAACCTTGGAATTGAATGAACTCACAGTGCTGTCATGTAATGTGCAAGAGTCTCTCATAGTCCCTTAGGGATTTTAAGGCTAACGGTTACCAACATGAGCTCTGTTCTCAATCTTGCTTGGCATCAGTCCTTGTGAGTGGGGTGTCTTGTAAATGCATTTGAATTTATTCTGGATCTGCTCACATTATGTATACTTTCTACTGCCAATAGCTTAATCTGTAGCAGCTGAGTTTCACGTATGATTACATGTGTGCCTTGATGATATGTATGACAACTATAATATTCAGAAATGCACTCCCAGCAGATGTACTTGACCTTAGTTATAACTACAGAAATTTTGTGTTTGAATTAAGAGCCTTCAGAATTGAAATGGTGTTGTTAGTTCTGTAGCAGAAATAGTCTTCTTGATGAAATGATGTAATGCTCCACTATTTGAAATGTGATGAAGATTTGTTGTTGCTAACGAAGTCTTATTTCATCAACGCAATTTATTGGATGGTCACAACTGTATGCATTAGACTACATCTATTTGTTTAAACACAGCCTATCAAATCCATTCGTTTGCAATA